>CAHIKZ030005536.1:262500-270000 GCA_903632075.3 Acanthosepion pharaonis
CTGCCCCAGACATACACTTTGCCGATGACTTCTGTATTCTTCGTGAAATTTGAGAAATGCTTTTGTTCCATTATATTTATATCTAATATATCTATCCTGGTATGACTGTCTTTAAAGAATCATGTCTTTGACAAACACAAATACCCTGACCAACTATCTTTCATTACATCAATCCTATTAACATAAGAATTTACCATGGTGACTGGTTCCGATTCTCTTACTAAGTGTCACAATTTCCTTGTTTGTTAGAAACCTAATTTGAATGAAGTTATTTTCATCTTAATTCACGCTACTTATATACTTTGCATTTTTACGTTAAATTACAGAATATTTTGCTAATAAAAAATTTGGATTTATGGATTCAGATTTAATTTTTCATGAATTCCATTATACATTATTTAATTATATTCATGTTTATATTATGTTAACATAAAGGACTTTTCATTTATAAGGCGTAAGAGAATTTCTATGTACAGGGTTACTGAAGAATTTTTTGTTGTAAGTGATAAGAGTAAAAGCAACTGAGACAGTTTATGAGGGCATATGGGAAATACAACGGTTAGCCCTAGAATTGAGAATGTTAAGATTGTAATGGTCAAGAAACCATCGTCTTGGGAATCGGTTGTATAGTGTATCGGTTTATAGGACTAATAAGTTCGAAAGGATCTTCCTTCGGACTATTGGAAGACGAAGAGAATAAGCGTGGTTCGCCTCAGTGTATGCGCCATGTCGGGTTTGAGTCTTGAGGTTGGTTTTAGAGTTAGTGTAAGAAAGCAATGGAGTTTCTCTGAACATTTTCCATTATATTGGCGATAACATAGAGAGATGCTTACGGCCTTTAGTCTGTTGAAAAATGACTAATCACCCACAAGTAACTGTAGATACTTTTAGACTCTATCATGAAAGGAAAGGGAAGAATGGATATCTAGAGCCCAGATTTGGCAGCAGTGCACTATTTTAAACTTGATTTGGCTCTTGGAATCGATCATTTTCCAGCGAGGGATTGTGTATAAGGATTCTTTTTGAGGTCTGAATTGAGCATAGGTCACAATGGATGTTAAAAGAAAGGAACATCCAGTTAAATACGGTAGAAAAAAATCCACGGCCTGCTAGATGATGATGGAGCGCTATAAATTTGTTTTTTTGAGATATTAAATGAGTCCAGCGAGATTATCACACATTATCTTAGATTAACTACAGGGATCTGGTCATCTATATATTTAGAGTACAGACAATCTAATATCGTTACACATTTTCTACATTGCCATGTAAATTCTGAAAAAAAGAAGTAAATTGTTTTCTTTGTATTAGTAAACTCTGGCTCAATTGAGCGGCTTGCACATAACCGCTTCATCGGTTGTGGGTATCGTCTCTAAATTAAACCCCCACAAGGCTAGTAGTGGTGACGGGATGCCATCCATTGTCCTGAAGAAATGTGCGCCTGAACTGTCACCTGCGTTCTCCAAATTATATAACTACTGCCTCAATGAATCTTGTTTTGCACCCTGTTAGAAGTCCTCATCCGTTGTTCCTGTCTTTAAGAACTATGGAGACCCTTCTGACCCTTCTAATTACCTTCCTATCAGACCTCTATCAATCTTCAGTAAATTCTTTGAAGGTTTAATCAACGGCGAAATGGTTAATGACCTTATATCGCATGATCTGCTCTCTGATAAGCAATATTGTTTCTGCTTTGCCCGTTCTACAGCTGATGTGCTTACGGCCGTAAGTAAAATTGTTTACCAAGCACTTCATCATACCGGAGAAAATCGAGCCGCGGCTCTATATATCTCCAAAGCGTTTGATAGTGTTTGGCATACCGGCTTTCTTCGCAAGCTTCAGCGTTATGGAATTACATGATGATTGTTCGACTTAATACAATCATCCCTGCCAAACCGTGCATTGAAGGTCGTTCTCAACGGATTCTCCTCCGGCTCCTATCCCACTAACGCATGTGTTCCCCAAGGCTCTATCCTGGGCCCTACATTGTTCCTTATCTTCATTAACGATCTTCCTGGTGTCAGAGGTTCCCAAGTAGGCATCTATGCGCAAGACACTACTATTTAATCCTGCCTCAAAAAAAAAATCTAGTGTCGCTGACAAAACTAAGCTGGACATTTGTCGTGAAAATGACTTCCAATCGGTTGTGGACTGGGGCAGGAATTGGATGGTTAACTTAAATGCCTCAAAAACAAAACTGCTCTCTATTACTCACAAGAGAGAACCATCCCTGCCACCCATAAGAATGCCCGGCACTCAACTTCACCAAAGCAACTCTTTGCGACTGCTCGGTCTCACATTGTCCGCTGACTTGAGATGGAACGAATACATTGAGTCAATAGCTTCGTCCACCGAAAGGAATGTCGGCTCCCTCTGCTGCACCAGGAAATTTTTCTCGCCGGTGTCAATCCTTCAAATCTACAAATCAACCATTCGCCCTTGCGTAGAGTATTGCCGCCATATATGGTCCGGAGCCCCTTCTATTTGACTCAAGGTCCTTGGTAAATTCCAAAGATGGATATGCAATGTAATTGGCCCTGATTTGGCATCTCGTCTGCAGTCATTCTTTCGCAGACGCGCCGTCTCCTCTCTCTCTTTTTTACAAATACTTTCTCGGTAACTGCTTCAATGAGCTGCTTTCGCTGGTTCCCAGACTTCAGGAATTCAAGCGTTCTACGAGGCTGACCTACCTCTCTCACACTTCACTGTTGAAACTGTTAAATGTGGCATTCTCTTGTACTCCAATAGCTTCATATCTCGCACCTCTCGCCTGCGGAACTATTTTACACATTTCTGTTTCCCTGATAGCTACAATCTCCAACAATTCAAATGTAATGTCAATCGACATCTCCAGTTGCCTTGATCTACCCACTATCCTTTTCCTCACTCTTTCATCTATCACTCCTATCTGCTCTCGCTCCAAATCCCCCGTAACCAATGTTACAGATAAATCTATTTTTCTAGACAGGGGTGGCTGGGTTTTCAATATGTCTATAATTTAATGTATTTAATGTACATTAAATTATAGACATATTGAAGACCCAAGAGAAATTCCACGCAATCAAACAATACAGTGGTCCAAATGCCCTCATAGAGCTATTTGTTGGAATCTTGATTGAGAACCATAATTAATACTTACCAACCATTTAAAGGACCCATTAGCCAGCAGATCAGATCTTTCTGCAGAGTTATGAAAGAGTTTTGTCTTGAGTGGTTTGGTGCGGCAATTACAAAAGGGGATAAGAAAAAAGGAAAGTGACCAAATAGACGACGGATTCAAAAGGGTAAACTAAGAGCAAAGCAGAAATTTGTGAAGCGCCGATTCAATGAACCTCCAATTCCTGAGACGACAAGCCTTAAGGAGCTGCTTAAGGGTATTAAAGAAAGGATCTTCGTGATCATTAGTGCTTAGAACCAAAGAATATGTCGGAAGAAAAAGCGACAGTCGAGGAGACCATTTTATAATAATCCTTACGCTTTTGCTAAAAAGCTGTTCACCGAGATTAATAGTTTATAAGTCTATGGTGTTCACCATTAGTAACTACACCACCAAATGTTAAGGCCTCAAGGTAGTCATCATGGTGGAATGTGTGATGTCACCACTTTTTGTCATTATGCCCAAGGAATTCATATTACCGACACAGCAAAGTGAGTGATGCGTAAGGAATAAATAGTCCCATCTCCTACCAGCACCAGTATTATGGTTCCGTGTAAGTCTGGTGCCAATGAAATGCTGCAGCGCTATTATAAGCTCTTCGCGTGGGCGAGAATAAAGGCTAAACCCAAGAAATCCTTAATCAGAGGCTCTGTCAGGGAGATTTTCTTCTGCATTGGGGGTGACATGAATCGACAGTCAAATAGAAGCCAGTGAATATTCTCGGATGATTGTATGAAATTCCATTGACTGATCGTCACCGAGGTAAAGAGGTCCAGATGGTGGCATTAGATTACATCGACAGAACCAATTTCCCCGGTAAACCGAGGTCCTGGTGTAACGAACATGGTTTGCTCCCCCGGTTTCTGTGGTTGTTGCTGGTGTATGATATTACACACTCTCGAATTCAGAAGACTCAAGATTATCTAAACAATTACCTGAGCAAGTGGATTGGAATTCTCGTCTATTTCTTCACAGTGGGACTCTATACCAATGCCGGAAGTATATCAAAACTGACATGAAATTGTCACAGTAGATTCCAGTCTACGAACAAAAGAAATTATGGTGTGTCTCAAAACTCTTGAGCTATCCTGGGCAACACAAGAAACCAGTTTGTCTCTAAACAAGGTCCAAAAGGAAAACGAAAAATGGTGGATGAAAAAAAATACAAAAACAAAACAGGTATTTCCGGAAATTGCTCTTTCTCCGTCCAAAAAATCTTCTAGGAATATATGCAAAGATATTGAACTGATGAAGCACAGTGATTGCTATGGAACACTCTGATTGCTATGGATACCTTGTCAATGACATTCCTCCTACGAACTGCCTATGATCTCTAACCAAATCCAACCAACCTCAAACAGTGGGAGTTCATTGACACCGATGTATGCACATCATGTCAAATTGATCGAGGCACTTTACGTACCGATCTCTTTGCATACTCATAAAAACTGCAGATGTACACGTGGCATCATAACCAATTGCTGGAAGTGATTGGACTTAGTGTGAGGCAGCCAAAAATAGTCTGCAACGTCCAGAAAACATAAGATCTGTTTTCACACGGAAGGTGAACGCCCTTTGCGAAAGATTCAAATAACTCCCTACATGACGATAATGAGTGAAATCCGTAAAATTAAATTTCTTGTATACATCATTCAGACAGAGGCACGCCCTGACATATTAGCGTGATCTGATTCAAAGAAGTGTGTCCTCCTAGTAGAATTAGCAATTACATGAGAGAAGAACAGGGAAGAAAAACCGCCAGAAATCGTTCTGATCCGACTGCGTGGAAAAGGGGTGGACATGTCATGTGCTACATTTTGAGGCCATGTGACGTGGAATCATTGGACGGTCAATCATTTCATTCCTTTTGGAGTTGGGCTCAACAGGTCGAACTTCTCATTGATTCCAGGCCATAGCTTAACAGGCATCGAAGTGGAATTCGTCAAGATCCAAATTAAAGAAAGTTAATTAGAACCAGCCTCGCAACACAATGCTAGTTCTGACGTCAAACATAACTGCTTACCTTCCATTCTGCACCATTGATAATGATCGCCACGAGAGCGTAGTGTAATGGTTAACAGTCAAAAGGAAACGCTTTCAACACAACGTTGAATATCTTCCTTGCTGCTGTAAAAAAAAAAAAAACAAAAAAAAACACAAGAGACAAAAAAAGAACAAAAAAAGGCAATAGATAAAAAACAAGAACAAAAAACGCAAGAGACAAAAAAAACAAGAAAAAAACGCAAGAGACAAAAAGAACAAAAAAAAGAACGCAAGAGACAAAAAAAACAAGAAAAAAAGAAACAAAAAAAACGCAAGAGACAAAAAAAAACAAGAACAAAAACAACAAAAAAAACGCATGTCTACACAAAAACAATAACCTGTCGGGTGGCAAAAGCTGCTAGTGGTGCCTTAGCCCCAGAAATTTTATTACCTCCACTGGTTGGCGGCTGATGAGACCAGGATTACGCACGTGCTTTCAGAAGAAGAAAAAAACATTATTAAAAACAGATAATGCATTTCCTCATTCAAATCTATTTTTGATCAAATCTATGCTTTAAAAATTCGAAGATCACTTGAATCCGCTACATTGGTTTCAAAAATACAGTATCCTCTAGTCTAAAAGGTTTTTAGAATCCGGAAATCAGAAATGCGAAGTCTTATGTCCTTTCTTACATATTAGAAAATTCCATTTAAGCACATATGAGTCTGGATAAAAAAAAAGTAATTTCAATTACCCTCCCCCACAATACTCTTGCTTATCTTCTCTTACACCTTCTTCTTCTTCTTCTTCTTCTTCTTTACATTCTTCCTCCCACTATTTCAGCCAATGTCGTGGGTTTGTTTATTGTTGAAAATATTAATAAGAGTTAAGGGTTCAATAGCTTAAAACCGCTTGAGAATACAGCAAGGTTGAAAACAAGGTAGCGGATTCTACTGAACTCTGAATTATTCAAGTCAAAAGCTTTTTACTCTTAATTTATTTTTTCAAACGTTTAATACTACTGTTTCCTGGTCTAATTCAACTCTGACCATTCATTAACATTTTAGGTATTATATATATATATATATATATATATATATATATATATATATATATATATATATATATTAATTGATTTAAAATATATTTTTCCGCTACACAGTTCTAACCACGTTTCAAAAATGGAAGCTAAAAGCCCCGAATTTAATTTTGTAATTAAATTAAAGACATTAGTTACATTTCATCCTCAAGCGAATTTTTGTAAAAATAAAAATATCTATAAGAACACCGGATTATATATCTTAATTTACGTCTAAATGCCTGAATATTAGAGAAATCTTATTAGAAAAATAAGAGAGGGTGCATATTTTTCTAATAAGAATTCTGGAATATTCAGGCCGGTAGACAAAAATAAATACTGTTTAATAAAAATACGGAGCGTCTACTCAAATACGATTATTCACTAAAAATGAATGTTATGTATATATATATATATATATATATATATATATATATATATATATATATATATATGCCATAGCAGTGATGAAACAAACTTGGATAGATGAGTTAAATGGAAGAGAAATGGCACATGGATCTAGAACAATATACTCCCTTGGAAGAAAAAAGGATTCGATTCGAAATTCTAATCATTTGAAGAAAGCCGGAGCGTACATCGGCCGAAGCGATTTCTATCAAATGAGCTCTTACTGCTTTAATATTTTTAATTATTTGCAGAAATAAATAAAAAATAAAAGGGAAAAGAGAAGAAAAGCAAGGGGATTGTAACTGTGTCGGTGGGGAATAACTGAAATATACATAATTTTTTTTTTTTTTGTAATCCACCCTCAAATATATTTATGAGGAATTTTCTAATATGTTAGCAGGGACTTAAGACTTTGGATATCTGGTATAAAAGGTTCTTCGGATCAGGAAATGTCATAATTGCTAATTTTTTTTCATGTTGGCAGTGGTTGCAGATATTCTTGTAATTCTTGTAAGGCTTTAATTATTTTTTTAAATTCCATTTTACAATCGGATCCCTGTTGTTTTTTTTTTTCCTTTTAAATTCCACACATGGTAAGCTAGTTTGTAAAGTATCGAACAGTTAGTAGCATAAATGATATATATATATAAATATATATATATATATATATATATATATATATATATATATATATATATATATATATATGTATGCTGTTGATCTATCTCTATGTATGTCAGTCTGCTCATGCTAAATATCTATCTCACTCTTTTCTTGCATTTCTATTTATCTATTTAGGTGAGAATGGCGTATGTGGAAGGAAAAACGTCTATTAAATCGCATCTGAGTAAATTGTTTGGAAAAAAAATCTGT
>CAHIKZ030005536.1:277500-307500 GCA_903632075.3 Acanthosepion pharaonis
CAACTGGGATTGTTTAGCCGTTCGATTTGTTCAAACCTCTACAAGCCACCTGGATTTCTACTTCAAATGCCCTTACATTTTCTGGATAAAAGCACGTAATCTCTCCTAGTCAGCAGGTTGAAAAGCCCCGTACACACAAGCACTCAGTCACGATGGTCTGTAACTTCGATTTAGCACCACCATCGATAGCTTTCGAACATTTTAGTTACAAAGCTTGTGTAAAATGTACTATGATTTTCAGGAGATTTACAACGGTTTCTTAGGAAATCAACAATGGTGAGATTGAAATCTTAGTTTCGTGATAAGAAATGTTTATAGCGTTATGAACAGCGACACGGAATTAAAAATTTCGAGTTCGAATTCCAGCTTATTTCGTAAGGTTCGCTTACGTTGGGTAAGGATGAAATCCAACAGGACGAACATAGTTCTATAGTCTTGGTTGGCAACTATTCTGTAGATGGTGACTCGATAAAATAAACCAACTCCCAGGAAGCCTGGGCCACTCGTGTACATTGACAGATATTCTTCAGAGTTATGAGTTAAGCATTCTTTTGCAAGTGATGATAATCTTGAATTTTGTTTTATTCAGGACCGGAAAGCAAAAATTTTAACCTCTCAACTACAAATCTATCGCAGATGGACGAAGAGGCGCGCGCTCGCAAACGAAGTCACACATGCACAAATAAATCCTGAAAAAAATACTTGCACAAATGAAAAGTGCATATAAAAAGGAAAAAAAATGAGAAGTATAAACATTCGATAGCTGTTATCCAGAAAGAGTGAAGGGGTGATTCCCGGAGGGCCAGTCTACGAAACTCTGGAGGCGGGAGGCTGAAGGTAACATTAATCAGCAAAGTGATTTTACATTTTACTTCTATTAAATTTCTCTCTCTCTCTCTCTCTCTCTCTCTCTCTCTCTCTCTCTCTCTCTAATATATATATATATATATATATATATATATATATATATATTATTCATTATAATTTTATCAGAGACAAAAAGCAGTTACTCAGTATTTAGATGCAACTTCGTTTCGGTGCATTTACATTGACATTTTTGGTTCTCACCAGTCAAGGTGCTATTGAAATACACCGAAACGAAGTTGAATCTTTGTAGTGAGTAAACTGTTTTTTATATATATATATATATATATATATATATATATATATATATATATATGTGTGTGTGTGTGTGTGTGTGTATAAATAAATCCCCAGGAGGATAGAATCCAGGTAGAACTCAAACACTAATATTCCATGGTTATAATTTATTACATTGGAATCGTAATCACGATCCAATTCATCAGACCTACAAATTTTGAATCGAGTTTACGATTCCAATTAAATAAGTTATAACCATGGAATATTAGTGTTTGAGCTTATACATACATAAGCAATGAAATAGAAAGAGAACATTTTTTTATATATAAATATGCGTACTTGTACGTTGAAGTAAATTAAATATTGATGTAGAAATATGTATTTATGTATGAGCTTGTTATGACAAGTAAGGATGTAATTGCAAGAAAGTAGTGATAAAAATTTAAGAGGAGAAACGATTTTACATACTACTACGTGTATGCACATGAGTTTATCTACACATACATACACGTATTTGATAAACGGTAGGATCGTGAGTAAAATACAAATTAGAATTTCAAAACTGTCATTTATTTTTTTCAAGCATGTACGCATATATACATGTCATATATCTCTATAAATACCCTTGCATATGTACGTATTTATGCGAAAATGACTTCATATGCACAATAAATATCTTTCGCATAACGTATATAAATACACATAAAGATAGCATGTGAATTTATACATAAATACATTTATTTTACACATCCCAAAATTTATTGATATTCTGTATGTATATATATATATGTGTGTGTGTGTGTGCGCGCGTGTGTGTTTTTCTGTGTGTAGATAACTGAATGATTTGTATGACCGCTAATGCATATTCATACGTCTAAAGTAAATATTAACTGAACCACATAAAAGCGACGTGTTTTATCATCCTTGATGATTTATAGACATGCGTAAGAAATATACGAAAAGGAATAAAATACAATCTCTAAAGACATTCGCGAAAAAACACACATATATAGAGAGACACATTCATACGTGCACATTTTACACACACACACACACACACACACACACATATATATATATATATATATATATATATTTGTGTGTGTGTGTGTGGCATACGTGTTTTAATTTCTAAAAAATATTAAATTCACCCAGTCTGCATATGTGTGTAAAAGAAAAATATATAAACGTCCCAGCCCCATCTCCGAAACTATGTTCATTTTTTTATGATCAAAATAAATTGGATATACTAAAAAGAATCAATAAAAAAATTGTCATCACGTTTAAAACAAAATTTCTTTAATTTTTTTTTTTTTCTAAATTCTATTTTGTTTCTCATTTTTGTTTGTCTTACTCTGCAATTGCGTTCATAAAATTACTTTTTGCTTATTGGCTTTTGTTTTGAGTCGTTAAAATTTTCTAATGCACTGTATTTGTGAACGTATATCCATTCAATGTATATCATTGTGTACGTACGTCTTTAGAATAAATTCCATACGTGGTTGAATAAAAGGTTTTCATACTCACACACACATACACACGCACACGCGCACACGCACATATATATATGCATGAAATTATGTATATAAAATATAGTCATTAACGTAAGCTATATTTATGGAAATAAAATATCCATTAACAATGGAGATATAAATATAAACACTACAGACAGATATATTCCCACTGAATGGCGCAAATCTGTTCCACGCATAAAGGTATTCGGCAGTCCACATGTATAAATGAGAAATAACTATATATATATATATATATATATATATATATATATATATATATATATATATATATATATATATGGGGAGAGGAGAGCGATAGAGAGAGAGAGAGAGGAATCGGAGAGCCGAGTTCGAAATCCATTGCATTCACTTACGTGCTAATAACCTTGGGAAAGTTATTAACCTTCTTCATCTACCTCCAACTATGGGTAAGTAGGATTACACACTGGGTTCTATAACCTTGGATGACAACTTGTCTAGGAGAAGGACAACTCTGAACAAGCCCTAAGGAGGGTCCGATGATCTTTCATTTTAACAGTCGATGAATAAGACCGATTATAGATGGTAGAATGGAATCTGTCTTCCTATCGATGGCGATAGTGTACAGATCTAACTTATTAATTATAAAGGTCATTATGGTCTGTAAACATCCAATGATGTATCGCAAATATAGGATTTAATTTGGGTTACTGGTTTTGGTATTTTATTTAATCAGCTGTTATTTACTACTAATAAGTACCGTATACAATTAATGATGTGGTTGGTCATGTCTCTCCTCATTTTCCTGTCCATTAAAACTTTTAGTAATTTTTTTCTTAAGTATATTGTGTGGATCGTACTTATCAGCGTTGTTTTTTATTATTTTATATATATATATATATATATATATATATATATATATATATATATATATATGTTCTTTTTTAAATGACTTGCATTTTAATATATGGATACTCTCATGAAATTGAAATGGAGTAAATACAAAATTAACTAGAAATATAAAGGATAGAAAATTTGATAGTGCTATGATCGCTCACATCTTGAAGGGACACATTACATAGATAGTGATGACGATGTTACTATCATGGAGGAATGATTATATATATATATATATATATATATATATATATATATATATATATATATATTATCTATATATAGGGGGCCGACACTATTTTTGGGAAACTTTGAAAAGTGTGCTTAAAGGTGTTTTTTGCTGTTGAGAGCTTTTGTGTTGATGAGTAGGTAGTTCAGCAGTAACTGTCCATTAATGGTAGGAACCTTGATTGATGGGTTTGTCTTTGCTTTCATGTTTTCTTTATTTTTACTTCAACTTAGGCGACACTATTTTTCGGACATGACACAAATTCCGGGTTTTTTAATGATTTAGTCGCCGAACGTCTACAATATGCAAGATGAAGCTAACGAAGTCAATAGTTGAATACATGCTAAGTACAGACTATGAACGGAAAAAGAAGATAGCACGGAAAAAACAATTTCCAAGAGAACAGAAAGAACAATGAAGAGGAGTGTTACGAGGTTGTTATCATCTGGAGAAAAGGTGACGGCGAAGAAAGTAAAGGAGAAGTGTGAACTTGACGTCAGTTTTCGAACTGTACAAAGAAAGCTACACGAAATTGGACTCAAGTATGCTAAAATCAAGAAAACTAACGAGAAAACACAAGGAGGCAAGGCTGGGAAGCGCCAAAAGATGGATAACAAACCATGTCGACTTCAAAAACGTGATATTTATGATGAAAAACTTTTTAAGTTCGATGGACCTGACGTGTGTTGTACATGGTCGAGAAAAGGTGAACCTGTTATTCTCAACAAGAGACAGGTGGGAGGAGGAGGAGTCATGGTTTGGGGTATGGTATTTCCTAATGGAAACTTGTGGCCCGAGTGGTTAAAAGGACGTCAAAATAGCTTAAGCTACAGAGAACTTTTGGAAAAGGGAGCCCTACCACTCATAGAAAAAGAAATGGAAGTAATTTTATTTTGCAACAAGATAACTGCAGCATCCATGTGGCCAAATCAGTGAAAAATTGGATGTGTGAAACAAATATAACTACTCTGGAATGGCCTGCAAGAAGTCCAGACTTAAATTTAATTGAAAACATATGGGAAATGCTTGCAGAGCTTGTTTACGATAGGCCAGAAATAACCAGAGAGGCTGAACTGTGGTAGCGCATACAAGATGCTAAAAATAGACTGCTAGAAACACGAAGAGAGGTTATCATCAATATGTATGAACATTATGAAGATAGACTGATAAAAGTCATTGAAAAAAAGGGTGCTGCCATAATCTATTAGCATTGTTTCTAATATGTCCGAAAAATACTGTCACCTGTGTAATGTGAAAATTTGTAAAAAAATAAAGATACTTCTAATTTGAATTCTGCTTTTCCATTTGTAGTATTGAAACGGTTTTTAAATGTCGTTGCCATTGCACTAAAACAGCACAGACTGCCTGTGCTACCTAAAACTTGAGAAATAGTGTCGGCCTCCTGTATATATATATATATATATATATATATATATATATATGCGTGTGTGTGTGCGTGTGTGCGCTCGCGCATGTGTGTGTGTAAAGCTGGCCACTCGTATTCAATGATACCCGTCTAGCAAATCCCTATTACTGAGGTTTGTTCAGGCGTATTTGTGTTTATTCAACGCCTACAGAGGCCACCTGTGTGTTATACCGCAACTATGCTGAGCAGGCCTTAGTTACATTTTCTGATAAAGAGCGTGTTATCTAACAAGACCAGCACACAAGACCTCTTGGCCACGATTACTTGTGACTTCGTGCTAGCACAGGTCTCGACACACCCCAAGGGTTTCATCTACACAATTTCACTCACCAGTATTGGGTCAACCCGTAGTATGGTTTTCATGCATTTTCCAAATTTGCCGAACCTCTCCAATAACATCAGATAACATCAGGAAGTTAGACGGAATCGTGGCCTGACGGTTGCGTCTAGCATGAAGCAGACTGTTGCCTTTAAGTGTTGATTTCTATGTTCACTTTTTTATTTACACATGCTCTATCTCTGATATTGAGCACTTTATCCCATAAATATAGCACACCTTAAGACTATATTTCTTCATAAATATATATATATATATATATATATATATATATATATATATATATATATATATACAATCATTCCTGTCAAAACCGTGAATTGAAGGTCGTTCTCAACGGATTCTCCTGCAGTTCCTATCCCACGAACGCAGGTGTTCCCCAAGGCTCCATCCTTGGCCCCACTCTATTCCTTATTTTCATCAACGACCTTTCTGACGCCATAGATTCCCAAGTTGGCATCTACGCGGACGACACTACAATTTACTCCTGCCTAAAAAACAAATCTAGTGTCGGTGACAAAACTAACCTAGCCGTGCGTATTGAAATGGACCTCCAATCGGTGGTTAATTGGGGCAAGAATTGGCTGGTCGACTTTAACGCCTCAAATCTAAAGTACTCTCTATTAATCACCATTGAGATCCTTCCCTGCCTCCCATTAGAATGTCTGATAGTCAACTTCTTGAGAGGAACTCCCTGCGTCTGCTCGGTCTCACGTTGACTGCTGACCTGAGATGGAACAAATACATTGAGTCAATTGCTTCTTCCACCGCGAGGAAAGTCGGCTCTTTGTACCGCGCCAGGAAATTTTTCTCCCCGAATCGATACTTCAAATATACAAATCAACCATTCATCCTTGCATGGAGTATTGCTGCCATATATGGTCTGGGGCACCTTCTGTTTACTTCGGAGTTCTTGACAAGATCCAGAGACGGATATGTAATATAATTTGCCCTGATCTGGCGTCTCGTCTACAGTAACACTCCCGCAGACGCGCTGTCGCCTTTCTCTGTCTTTTCTACAAATACTTTCATGGTAATTGCTCCGATGAGCTGCTTTCACTGGTTCCCAGATTCCATGAATTCAAGCGCCCTACGAGGCTGGCATCCCGCTCTCACTCTTTCACTGTAGAAACTTTTAAATGTAGCCGTCTCTTCTACACCAATAGCTTCATAACTCGCACATCTCGCTTGTGGAACACCCTTCCTAATTACTGTTTCCCTGAGAGCTATAATCTCCAACTATTCAAATGTAATATCACTCGACACCTCCAGTTACTTTGATCAACCCACTATCCCTCTCCTCATCCTTTCTTCTATCACTCCTATCTGCTCTTGCTCCAAATCTTCTGCAACCCCCTGCATACCAGTGGCTTCACGCCTTGCTCGGGTCGTAATGCTTAAATATATATATATATATAGATAGATAGATAGATAGATAGATAGATAGATAATCACATTGTCAACCAGCCTAGAAAGAAAACTCTGAATTCAAACCCCAGTAGGTTCGTGTGTGGACTTTGTCTACCAGCTCTCTATTTTTGGCAATTCCAAAATTTAGTTAAGTTCTGCCTTCACCACTCTAATCAAACAATCAAGGACACCATGGTACTTCCATCAACTACGATGTTTCGACCAACGAAGAAACTAGCTGCAGTAACGGAAACCCACTCTCGACTATTAAAATGCCCTGTATCACATCTACTAAGTTGTGATATAGCCCGAGCAAACAGTCAATCCCCTACGACTGACATACCATATCTCTGTATGAGTATATGTTCGAGCCTTGTAAAATACAGAAAATAAAACCGCTTTTGATGATCTCGACCAAGCTGTGACTTCTTCCTGGCTTTCTTTGACTAAGTTCAACTTTAGATAATCTCGATGATTTCTTGCATCGGCAGCATCATTTCCATAAGGTGCTACAAATTTCTTAAGGTAGAAAAAGAAATTCAAATTATTTGCGACGCACAATAAATAAAGATGGCGAAGGGAATTTGACACTCACCAGATATATAAGAGAAAACCGTGAAAAAAATTTCTAAAAAGGTCAGAGTAAATTGATGGCAGAAGAAGGAATAGGATAAAAACTACCATTTTATTGAGTTAAAAATATACGAAGTTGAGGAGAACCAGGATCAACCACATCTTGAAGTGATACGTCATATATAAACAGCAAAAAAGAATCTTCTACTTTTTTTTAGACATGGTTTCAATTATTTGAAGTAATATAAAATTTATATGCCATCACTTGCATTGATTATGAATGTTAAAGAAACACTGAGCTGAAAAACCCTAGTCCTAACCAT
Source organism: Acanthosepion pharaonis (assembly GCA_903632075.3). NCBI lineage: Eukaryota > Metazoa > Mollusca > Cephalopoda > Sepiida > Sepiidae > Acanthosepion > Acanthosepion pharaonis. Next base: position 285,290 of record CAHIKZ030005536.1, read on the forward strand.
ACACACAACAACAGACATACAGTCTCATATATAAAGATAGATATATAATGCGAACATCATTTACTCACTTTTGTTTATTAAGCATTAAATTACGTCACCTGCACCCTCAATAATTAAACTAGACTTTTCAATTAACCTGATGAATATTTATGAGTGTCTCACAAATTGAAAAAAAATGGAATGTAAACAACATTTTTACTTTTATTTATAAATACTTGTTGCAAAATAAAATCATTACATTTACCTTGATAAATTAGAGGACGAAACGCATCGGTTCAGATAGCCTTTCCTTATCTATCTATCTATCTATCTATCTATCTATCTATACCTATATATATATATATATATATATATATATATATATATATATATATATATATATATAATAGTAATATTAAAACTATAACGATCCTCTTCTTCCTCCGTAAAACCTAAATAAATTTCCTTTCTCTTTACTTCCCCCTTTTTTTTTCTTTTTCTTTTTCTCTCTTCTCTCCTTCCCTTTCAACATATCATTTCTGTTTAGTTGATCGATTAAATAGGTCAATATCTGTTCCTTACCCCCTCTTTCCTCAATATTAAGTAAGATAGGAAGAAATATAAAAAATAAACCCTCTCTAAACACGTCCACGTCTCTCACACTATGCCTCGCTACCCTCTCTGTTAAATTACATACACGTAATATTAACCGTCAAAAGTGTAAATTTTCATTTCATCTTTCGTTTCACCTGTTGAAAGTGATGTCTGAATATTCCAGCGTACTTTAAAAGATCTCTGGTGAAATAAACTATTACAATGGAGACTTAAATTGACCTGTTTTTTTTTAAATTTATATATATATATATATATATATATATATATATATATATATATATATATATACTCAAACACTAATATTCCATGGTTCTAATTTAGACCTACCTTGATTTTATCCTACTGGAAACGCACACACACACACACACACACACACACACACACACACACATATATATATATATATATATGTTATAATTATTTTTAAAAAAATATGATTCCATCTCGACACAGAAATTATTGTTTCGAAACTGGTCAGCAATATTCAGTTTCAATTTCAATATTAAAACTTAACTACCGTGTGGCAGTCTCATCCTCAGGCTATGTTTGGATTAACTATGCTAAGGAATGTTTTACTCATTTATAGCTTTGAAATGGGGGTGTGATCTATGGTTTGGTTTTAATTATCAAGGGTTCACTGCTTTAATTGAAGTAGTGGTGCTTGTTGGGTTGGGTTGTTTTATTTATTTGTGTGGCTACAATGGCTAATCTGATGCTAAATGTCTGATTGATGTTTTTGTTCTGGGTTTTTTTTTGTGTGTGTTTTTTTTTCCAAAATTAAGAAATATTCTATAAACACAGTAATTTTTACAACAGACCTCTATAAAATAGTGACTACAACCCCTAACATCAATTATATAAAACAATAGTATAAACCAGAGAAAAAACAGAAAAAAGAAAAATCATTTTGTACACCCACCCCATTCAAACAAATGGTTAGCAATAAGCTAGGAGAAAAATTCCTAGCTTTAATCGAAAAAAGTTTCATAATAACAACAAACTTAGCAAGATATTTAATAAAATACGCTAAAATTAAGTTATAGATGTACTGAAAAATCTAGAAAGAATTATAAAAAAAAAACATCATAATAAAATCATCCTGAAAAACCACGCATGTCAAAATCAAATAAAGAAAGATCCTAAATTAAAATTAGACAAAAATAATGAAAAATTATGTGATTGTTTAAACCCTGAAAATTGACCTCTGAATAATAGATGCCGCACAGAATCTGTGGTATACCAATGCACAAACCCATTCATTGAGAATACAAATATTGAAAAGATATATATAGGATCCACAAGGAATGCATTTAAAATAAGGTGGAGACTACACAAAAGCACCTTCAATAATATTAAAAACAGAAATCAGTCATTCCTATCTAAATATGTTTGGCATTTAAAAGAAATGAATAAAACACGAAAAGTAAAAAGGAAAATAATAAATAGAACAAGAACATGTAAAACCTGGCATGACTTATGCCATTTATTCCTACATGAAAAACTACATATTATGTTTTAAAAAAAAAGAAAATTTATTAAATCAAAGAAATGAGATAACGGTTTTATGCAGACATCACCAAATATTCGCCTTAAATAATTAGCATTTTATAAATGGCCAGAAAAAAATAATAAAATTGCCAAATCTATTAATAAGTTCAATTAAAACAATAAGTTTAAAAACAGAACCCAATCATTATCTGAAAACATCCTTAAGAAATCATCACTAGAAAATAGATAAAAAAAACACCAAAAACTACCAGAACTACAGCATCAATCAGTTAATGTTTGAGCATACAGGAAAAAAAAAAAAAAAGATAGAAGCAAAAGATCAATCAGTTTTAGCAGAGCGTCGGAAAACATTAGCCATTGTAGCCAGACAAAAAAGAAAACAACCCAACCTTACACGACTACATAAACTTTGCATATAACAAACACCACTACTTCAATTAAAGCAGTAACCTCTTGGTAATAAAAAACAAACCCTAGATTCCACCCCCATTTCAAAACTATAAATGAGTAAAACATTCCGTAGCATAGTTATTCTAAACATAGCTTGAAGATGAGATTGCCACCCGGTAGTTAAGGTAGGTAGTTTCTGGCTCACTAAGATTTTTTATACCCTGCTACCATTAGTTTACGTTCTTTTATTATTTTGCCCGATTGTTTTTTTTCTTTTAACAAGGCATTACGAATGTTTTAGTTTTTTTTTTTCATTTTTTTTTCTCCAGATATCAGATTGGTTAAATATATTTTTATTCTCAAATTGTATTATCCGATTTTTTTCTGTATCATCTAGTTTAGGTTTTAATACAAAATAATATATATATATATATATATATATATATATATATATATATATATATATATATATATATATATATGAGATGCGGAATATAACATTAATCAGCAGATAAACGACAAATTTTGTATCTTATCTGATTCATATTATATTCCGCATCTTGACTCCAGTTTCGTAAACAGAATTTTTCTAATCTTATATTCCACTCGTCAGGAGATTTCAACATTTGACTGCTGATTTTCTCATTTCGTTATTTAATGTTGTTAATTTTTCTTTCTTTTTTTTTGTGTGTGTTAGTGTCTATGTACTCCTGATTGCGCGCACGTGTGTACGCATGTCTGTTTTGTGTACGTGTGTATGTGCATATCTAGAATATCCTGACTACTTCTCTATAAGACCATTTTCTATGAATCAATATGTAGTCTATATATGTAAGTTATATATTTGGCTCAATGGAAGTACCACCTTGGTAGTTCACGCATTTATTGCAAACATTACTGCTTTAGTATCAATCAGTATAGTCATCAGCTTTCACACGTTTTTCGAAACTTGTTCACAACCTTTGAGTGGTGATGTTTAATTTTGGTATCAGCTAATCGCACTCTAATTACCCGTAATAAATCTAATGTGTGGATATTTTTTTCAAATACGACATTACAATTACGGGAAGGATGACCAGATAAAATTGCCTTTATAAAGGTGAGGAATTTACAGGTCTGGTGTATTCTCGCTGACAACTGAATAAGCGCAGAAGAGATTGCCCGTTCTGCCATGAGCAGTAATGTCCCTTTAGTTTGATTACAATGTTTCGCCGATAGGCGTCGACTATCCTCGGTTTGTTCTAAGTATCCTAACAATTAAGTTGCTAATATTTGTTGGATAATACTAATATGCTTTTTGAATAATACTAATATACTTTTAGTTTTTTTAGTTAATATTTCAAAGTATTTCTAGGAGTCATTTTATTTGTTCTTTTTCAAATTTCTATTGACGCGTTAAACTCATGAAATTTGAAAACTAATTTTATTTTAATTTTTACGTGAAATTCAAATTTTAAAATATGTCACTGACTGATATTTTTTTTAACTGTTTGCTCTACAGATTTGATTTTATTGCAAACTTCTTCCTTCACAATTTTTATTGGAGCGTTTTCTAAAACTATAATTGCTTTTATTATTTTTTGAAATGAATGAAACGTTTGGTAGACGTTTAGTACCTTTTAACTAGCTTCGATTTAAAGTTCTTTAAAATTTAATTGCGTTTTAACACGACATCCGATTAGTTGAATTAACTCCTTTGCATATTTTGCTTCTTTTAATAGTGAGTTAATTTTCTCAAAACAACTAAATTCTTATGAGGATATTATATTTAAAATCAGTACCGGAGGATGTTGTGGGGTAATGGGTATCTGATCCGAATCAGAAAACTGAGAGCCGAGTTCGAATTCCAGTCAGATTCGTATATATTCAGTTACGTGAAAATAGCCTTGGGAAAGGTATCTATACTCTTCTCCCGCCACTTCATCATTGTTTGAATAGAAGAACAGACTGGGTTTGCAACCCACTGAAAACCTTCTGCCAAGCCAGTCATGAATCGGAATAGACATGCTTGTATCACGTATGGCACTTAGCTGATTGATCTTAGAGTCTGAATCGCTTCATATGAAATCAAATTACATCATTCATGTATTGGATCATATATAATTTTCAAATACAAACTGTAGCTAATAAAATTAGATGGGGTCGTAATAATCATTATAGAATTTAAATTATTATAGACAAGGACCTGTAGTAAAGTGATTATTGATAACAAGAAAATTGGATGTGATCATTTGAACTTTGGATTTCTCTTTTTCTATTGATAAAGAATATATGTTAGATAAAGATATTTTAATTCATTTAGAAGTTTAGTCATTTTTTTTATTTATTTGTCCTGTAATTAAAAAGATATTCGCTTGATTTATTTGAAGAGGAAAAGAAGCAGCCCGCTACAACTTCAAAGTATATAAACTGCTCTAGACAGCTATATTAATTAGATCAAATAAAAATAAACACGCTCAACCACATTCCTAAACATAAAATAGGAAAAACATGATTTTCTAACATTTTAAAAGATATAAAAATGTGTATATTATCGAGAATTTATGAACATAATTAAATAGCTACAAACTTTCATATATATATATATATATATATATATATATATATATATATATATATAAAGAAATATAGTTTTACGCTGTGCTATATGTATGGTATAAAGTGCTGAATATCAGAGATAGATCGTATGTAAATATAAATATATAAGTTGACAATGAAGTAAACACTCAGAGGCGACAGGCTGTTTTATGCTAGACGATTTTTTCTCGATTATTTATACACTGCGTGCCAAATTATTATCGAGATAACTTTTTGTCTAATATTTCAAAAACCGTCCAATTAATTCACTGAAAAAATTCAGAAAATGGTGGCAACACTGACCTGCGCAATCACTGAAATTTTCGTATTGACCTGCGCAATATAAACAAACTGGCGCCATATTTGTTATCAGCACGGTGATTTGAGAGTGCCAAATTATTTGAAAGGTTTAGTAAAATTCCCAGAATCTAGCAAACAAAACGTTTATTAATGTTGTACGTGAATGTTTATGATCAAAAGAAGCTAATAAATAAGATAATCAAACAAATAATAACATATACAAACAAAGGCACAGTTTTAAACAAGTTAATAGGGAAAGTGCTTTCCCTGTTTTGAAATTACTTGAAGAAGTCGACGATCCATAGAATTTGTTAATTGTAGAATGTCATCTGCTGTAATGCCGCGAGGTATGTCAAGAATTCCTTCCTACAACTCAGCGTTGCTCCTGAACTGTCGTCCGTTGGCGTACAGTCTTCGCTTCATGATGCTCCAAAAGTTTTTGATTGAGTTCAAATCCGGAGAATTTGCTGGCCACTTCATTTTTCGAGGTCCATCGAAGCCTAACTGTTTCAAATATTCAGTAGTCTTGTAAGCAGCATGTGACGGAGCATTATCTTGCATAAAAAACAATGGCCCTTCTGAAGGCAACTCTTTGCCTATTCATCCGCGGTTCAAGATGCTCCTTCATAAACGCTATGTATGTATCAGCAGTCATTTTGACGCCATCTGGTACTCTCCATGGGCCCACTAATGTTTTTCCAATAATACCACCCCAGATCAATATGCCTCCACCGCCTTGGCGTCTCAAACGCTGATGGCGATTCTGTCCGTTCATTACCCAGCCTTTGCACAATCTATCTGGTCCATCAAGTGTTGCTCGACTTTCGTCTGTGAACAAAACTTTAGAGAAGTCAATCTTCATATTGTCCTCGGCCCATTTCAATCGATTTCGAATGTGATTTCTCGTCAACGGAGGCTTCGATACAGGTTTGACTGCTGTTGCTATTTCCCTCAGATATCGACACCGAGTAATTTTAGACACAGTAGGATCTCCAATGCGACTGAAAAGCTCTTGACTGGTAAGTCCAGGGTTCTTTGTGGACTCCCGTTTAAGTCGTGACATGAGACAACGTGAAATAACCCTCGGCTTGCCTTTATCTGCCGTTTTGCGTACTTGCGTAGGGTCGGCGGTGAACTTTTTCACTGTTTGATCACACCTCCCTATCATTTTAGAAATTTCTAGGGTAGATTTACCTTTTGAGTGTTCTGAGGTGATAGTTTTCTTTTACGGCCCATCTTTTCACTAAATTCTTACACTTTTCTAATAATTTGGTACACTCAAATCACCGTGCTGATAATAAATATAGCGCCAGTTTGTTTACATTGCGCAGATCATTATGAAAATTTCAGTGATTGCGCATTGTGTGAAAATTTTGTGTGAATTGATTGGACGTTTTTTGAAATATTAGACAATATTAAATTATAATTGAGAGAATAGAAAAGTTCAGACCAGATAACAGTAGAAAGAGTTTAGAGTTCCATGAAAATAAGTGGATACAACGTTTAAAAACACACTATCCAGCCGGGCTAAACAATAAATTTAACAATATAGATAACTTTACAACTCAAAACCTACCCAGATTTCTCACCCACACAAGACAGACATGTGTACGGAGGTGTTGAGGCCTCACACTTATACACACACCCACACGAATATACACACTTACACACATCATACTCACTCACTCGCTAATGAGCCAAATGATAACACACACCCACAGCAACACACACGCTTACACATATCATACTCACTCACTCCCTAAGAACGAAATAACACACACACAAACACTTAACAGAGACACATCCCCTCTCCAGGAACAATAAAAATGTCAAACTGACCAGGGGAATTCAGAGAAGCATAGATCCATCCAGCTCTTATCTCAAATAACAACTTAAAAGAGACTGTTTGACCAACACAAGGAATGTTAAAAGATTCATGTTAAAAAGATAAAACAATAAAAAAAACAAATGAAAACTACAGACAAAAGTTCATTTTTTCCAGCAAAACATTCATTTCTGCAGGCAGAAATATCACTTCTCTCAATGATGGCCATTTTGGCCGAAACTAGTCGAGGAATCTAAATGAAATAATAATAAAAAAAACGAAAGAATATTAATGTACAATCCAGTGTGTCTGAAGATTTTATTTTTTTTATTTTGTTATAATATATATATATATATATATATATATATATATATATATATATAGGCATGTGTTGGTAAAGTTTATAGACCTTTTCCGTTTAATAATAATTCACCGTTTTTTTTTTTGTTTTTCTTTTGGTTAGCACTTTTGGTTATCATCAAACACCATCATGGCTGTTTTAAATATCCTTATTATTTTTAGTTTTATAGATGACATTTTGTGTATTTAGATGGGGTTGTAGGACCGAGAAAAATGTCCGCTGGACCACCCACAAAGTACAAAGAGGGAAAGATTAAACCATTAACTATCTGCGGAGAAAGCATTTAAGAAAAACACCTGTTTTATGTCAGAGCTGGCCATGATAGAAAAATTATTTTATCGGAACAGTTAATTAGCGACAGAATGCGGATACGTCCAGTTAACCACTCACTTGACGCTGTCAAAAATCTCGTTGACGAATTACAGACGACGTCCGGTTAAGATAAGAGTCGTAAGGGTTTGTTTTCGGGAAAAAGAAAAGAAAGAAAAGAAAAAAAAAGGAAGATTTTTTTTTCTTTGAGCGATAATTACAAACACCCACGCTGCTGAGCGTTCATTGGCTGAAGGGTGGCGTGAGCGGTAGGCGAAGGTAAACTAGGAAGAAGGAGGTGAGGCCTGTTGACGCCCCCTGAAGGGATTGGTGGTGTAAGATTCCACTGTGAGAGAGAGGGGAACCTGTTGACGCCCTCTGAGGGGATTGGTTTGAGATACCAATATGAGAAAGGAAGAATTTGGGAGGACGATTCCCTTAAACTAGAAATTAAGGACTTCCAAAAATGGAAAGTAATAAATTTTCCTGACCGAAAACAAAGACAATCCTTAATGCGGATTTAGAATTATCAAGGAATCTCAAACCCCGACAGGCCCACCCCGGTTTTGGTCGGCGTCCATATAAACAAAGTCGCAGCGAGTAGACGACAGACAGGCAAGAGTTGAGTCAGAGAGAAGTTAGTTGCATGTGAGCTGTGAGCTCTGAGACCCGCCACGCAGGAACCTGACTGAAAGATCCACACAATCACGACCTCACCTTCTAACCAAAAACAATTTATTTTTGAAGAATGACATAGGCTCACACCACCAAAACAATTTTTACGAATATCACCTGAAGATATAAAAAAACAGTTATCGAAAAACAACTTAAGATATTAAGACTCGCCTAACAAACACAAAGTGTCACGAATCCACAGAAGCGGGTTGAGAGAAAGACGCAGTCCTGTATCCAGAAACCAGATATAAAATATTGTTATTCTTTTTTAACACATTTGAACTTTTCAAGTTGTTACTTTATTTTCTTTTACATATACTTGTGCGGTACTACCCTTGTTCAGACTCGACTTGCATTACGGCCCGGCGACTGATTGATTTCGTCTACCTAAGATCAAATCACAACGTGGGTAAGTTAGACTAGAAATCAAAACAGTTACTTCGGTAACCAGACGTTGGAGGCGAGCTGGGAACGACAATGCTGATGCCGAATCTAACCAGATTCCCATCCAAATCAGCAAAAGGTTAGAACGTCACATTTGGTGCCACGACCAATACCAAGTCACATTGATCGTCGCAGGATAGACGGAGTGTTGGGCAGAGAGACAGACGGGGTGACGTCACATATGTATATATATATATATATATATATATATAAGGCGAAATTTTAGATAGGATTAAAAAACATGTTTCAATGTGGTGATTTTCTTTTGTCTTTCAATGATAATATTATTAAGCTTATCAGACGATATGAAAGACATTTGTGTAAATTAATTAGACAAAACGTGTCTATATTACTTAATGAGACATGCATTAATACACACACACACACACACACACACACACACACACACACACACACATATATATATATATATATATATATATATATATATATATATATATATATATATATACACCATGGCGATCCTTATTTGAACTCATACTTAGTTGGATATATATTTTACATTTGGTCCTTTCACTGAAAACATTTCCTTTATGTTTCGCTTTGGATTTGCTGCAGTTCGCTGCTCTAATTGTTTTAAGTGTTTTTTTTTTCTGTTGTTTTTACACTTGGAATTCATTGTGTATATTTAATAGACAGAAGTATGCGATTTATTCCTTTATTTCCTTTGCAAAAAAGCATTTTTTTTATCGAAATCCTCTAAATGTGTCATTTAAAAACCATGATCTTTTTCATAGAAGTTAACTGATAATTTTTTACTTAAGTTTACTTTAGTTAATATTCTTCTCTATGAAATTTTTATTCATGAATGAAAATAAATTAATTATCAACTGCATTTATTTTTACGTAATCTGTATTTCTTTTCTTTTTACAAATGAATAAAGGATGTTGATTTTATTATGTTTTTATAGTAAAATGTTACAATTCAGTTTTACTTGATTTAAGTAAATAAATTATTAATCATATTTTTTCGTCTTTTTTATTACAAATTTGGCAAAAACCCTTTGAAGAATGTTCATTTTTAAAATATTTTGCTATGTTTGAGATTTAACCGGGATTTTTCAGAAAAAAACTTGTTCCTGTTCTTTTTTACACTACAAAATTTAATTAAAAATTCTCATATTTGTGGCATAAAGTTAATTTAATATTAATATTAATAATTTAATATGTTTTGACACATTTATTCATAACAACATATATTTTGATGATAAATTTATTTTTTGAGCAATTTGTGTTTTCTATCTAAATGGAATTTTAATAAAAACTGTATGTCGAATTTAAATTTAGTTTACCGTTAAATTACTCATTTCAGACTTGGTTACATAACATTAATACAATAATTAAATTCAATTCGGATTTTCTTATACCGAACAAGTTAGTAATGATGTGTTTTTAGAGAAAATTAAAAGGAAACAAAAAAGAAACATATACTTAACACCATAATGAAACAGCTGAATTATAATGAAGAAGGATGGCTTGGAAAATATGATACTCACATGACAGACTGAGGGAAAGAGGGACAAAGGTAAGCAGCGCGTAACATACCTGAGCTTAGGTAAATTAATAGTAGAACAGGTTTTGGGAGAAATAACAAAAACACACAACGCATTATGAGCTACACTGGACAGAAAGATGAAGAGTGCCATGATCGTCTACGTCCTAAAGCTTCGCGAGACATAAAAAAATAAGCAACAAGGTGTATAAAACGTTAACCCTAACTCTGAAGCTAAACGAATCATTTTTAGAGTTTTTTTCCTATTCAATCTTTCTAAAAATCATATATATATATATATATATATTTATAAGAAAGTTGGCATAAAAATACTTACCTTATTTCTAAACAATAAAAGAGGAATCTGTCCCGACCAAGAAATATAAAGTTTCTTTGTTCGGATATGAGCCTTACAAAATATGTTTGTCCAAGAATTACAATAATTGGCGGCGTTTACATTGGCACACTTATCAACTAGAACTGTGTAAAATATTAAAGGATCGTTCCCTAATGTTTGCTATTTGACTGTTTCCAGGAGAAAATTTTACTTGATATTTTCCCAGATTTATCTGCGTTGCGTGAAAGTAATCATATTAACTGTACAATATCTAACCCCTCTTGATATTACCCCCCAAAAAAAAAAAATTTCTGTCACACCATTAAATTTCATGTCTGAAAATAAAATAAAAAATTCAAGCGAAGATCTTTTGGAATCAATAAAATCCGTTGCATGGAAACATTAAGAAATTTAACAAAATCAATGAATTATGATGCTTCAGTGGTGTGCAGTAATATAAATCTATTTTCGTGATGTATAATGCAATCTGTTTGGCCTTGAAAAATATTACGTCATTCGCGATTGCTTCAATTTATAACACACCCTGTCACTATTCTCTCGACTGTCGATTAGTTGTCCTACGGCCATTGTCTAGGATGAAGGTTACTCTAAGGAAGCGTATGAAAATTTGTAACGCTGCACGAACACACTGGCAAACCTTACCAGTGAGAAAATCAAAGTGCTATAGACTGGCACGGAAACTCTACTGATTTAAATCCAATCGAGAATCTGTGGTCAATCTGCAAGGAACGACTTCGTGGAATGAACATACGAAATACGATCATGTGCATTGCGTCACGTTTCACTGGAATTATATGAAAAAAAAACGTAAATAATAATGGGTTTATTCGTTTTGTTTCAATTAATTTTCACAATGGTGTATATATAAACGAAGTCAAAACGAAAATAGATAAACAAGTAAACTTATACTTACAAGAAAACAGATGCAGTTAAAATATCTTAGACACAAATTATGGATAGACGATTTAGAGAAATTAACACTTGCAGGAATATCGAAACAAGAAAAAACAACGAGTTTCTTGACAGGTTTCAGTTGGTAAAAATCAACAAAAAATAAAGAAAATGTAGGAAAAACTTTGTGTGCTATTATTGTAGACATCGTGAAAGTATTAGTCTATAAAGGAATAACTGAAAAGTAAAGAATCATTAGAATCCTAAGGAACATAGGTGTAGTAAAATTTTAAAATAATGAAAGCGAAAATTTGTACGAATCAGAATGGCTTAATGTTGATCATAAGAAACTTACACTTTGCACCTCGACGCAGTGTAATCGTTAGGACGCTTATCTCATTCATAACAATTAGTAGTGAGTTCGATCCTCACTGGGTACTCCAAATCTTCGGCCTTGTGCCACATCTAAATTACGCTTAGAAAACCACCATAAGAAAGGAATTTTTTTTTTATATAAACTGATCTCAGTAATAAATTACATATACTTTGTATAATCCACTTAAGGATGGCGCGGTGGAGTAATGGATTGCAGCTCGGATTGATTCCAGTCGAATCCATTACATTTACTTACGTGCTAATGCCTTTGGGATAGGTGTGAATCCTTTTCTTCACCCCCGCTATGGGTAAATAACAGGATTTATAGAACTGAGTTGTATAGCCTTGGTTGATTTGTTCCATGACTTGTAATTTAATGTAAATAATTTAAGTATGTTTGGTCATGTTTCTAAATTCAATTATTTTTCAGGATGTATGCGATCGTTTGTTTAAACACCTTCCTGATTATACAGTGAAGATAGTAGAGACAAAAAGGAAACTAAATGAACTCTAGACTGTAGTGAAGGATAACAAGATTCAAGGACTAAACATCAATTGGAAGAAGAAATAATGTGTAGTTATCAGCGATTGTAAAAGCCCACCATTCAATATACAAAATATAGATACCGATTCAAACTTGTACAACGACATAAATATCTGGAAAGTATTTAAACAGTGGACGGAAAGTGCGACACCGAAAACTGAGAGAGCACTGAGATAACGAAATATGCCTTCCAAAATCTAAGGAAAGTATTAAGAAACCTGAAAAGTTCGTTAGAAAAAACAAAAAAAAGAGTACAGAAGAGTTATGTAGTATCAGATAAAGAAAAAACTAGAAACAACAGAAATGTGATTCTACAGAAGGATGTTGAGTGAACAACGACAAAGTTTTAGAGAAAATGAAAATAAAAATGACAATGATACTTACTATAAAGAAGAGGGATGAAATTTCACAATTTTATTGAGGTACACTATTTACATTATTCGCACTAATGTCCTCATCTTTGTCGCCATATTTATTACAACGTTTCGGCCGTTGTACGCTCCCGCCTTCTTCAGGTAGTTGGAATGTCGAACTGAACCCTTTATTTCGCTCACTCGGGTATGCGTTGGTTAGATCCAGTGACAAGACCCAAAGAGTGTGAGTTCAATACCCGGTTAAGGCAATGGAGAACGTAGAGAGGAGAATTAATAGGAGATAACTGATAACTGACATCCATTAGAGATGGCACGTGGAACTAGAACAGTCTACCCCAGTGAGCGAAATAAAGGGTTCAGTTCGACATTCCAACCACCTGAAAAAGGCCGGAGCGTACAACGGCCAAAACGTTGTGATAAATATGGCGACAGAGGTGAGGAGAATAGTCCGAATAGTGATATAATATACAAAATACCTAATCTCAGAAATATAGACAGATTTATTGATGAACATAATTGTTATGGGACCTTAACCATCATAACATAATGGAATATTCCATACGTAATAAATACTGCGTCTCAAGAGGAAGCAGAGAGTTCAGTCTGATGTCTAGAGTGAGGTCCTTCAGGAGTCTGTCAGATCGAGCGAGTCAGTCAGTGGAGCCAGAGGCAGTCCGAAACAGAGTCGCGTTCAGACAATTACTACAAGACATTGGAATAGTGATACTGGTCGAGACTACATTGTTCTCCTTAGTAAACCTGATTGTTCGTACTAACACTTTCTACTTCTCTGCATATATTCCTGTTTGTAATATATCTGTGTTATCCCATATCCGTGTTCGAGTTCTTCTTTATTGGTTCTACCTTGGAATATCACCGTGGTACAAGGAACCGGACCATAACGATAATGAAAAAAGGGGCTTTGACAATTTGTCACACATAGGACATATTGAAAGCGCGTGGAACAAAGTGAAACAGCGCGTAATCTACCTAAGGAACTTGTATATAACATGGTTTAGTAAAGATGTGTAAAGAAAATGTTTACTGGAAACTACAAAGGGCCCAAAATCCTGGGCGCCATGATTGCAAACATCCTGAATAGAAATAGCATACAGAAAAGAAGTCTATCTGATCTTAGAAAATGTAACGATACAATGTTTCGTTGCTTTGTTCAATGATCTGTAAAGGAACTACACACAGTCGACCTGACTAACCCATAGTAGAATGTAGATGAGATTGGATGAAGTCATACTTTTCCCAAGGCCATTAACGCGCTGTGATAGCAACAACCTTGCCTGAAATTTGAACTTGACTTTCCATTTTCATTATTTATATCGATAAAGGTTACATCACTCACGTATCCAAAACCAATTTTGTCATGTACAATCTTTAAATTAAATACAAGGAAAAAGAAATCGCCAACATGCAAAAACGAGTTAGAGAATCCAATTATAGGTAAGTAAAATACACCGCAAAAATATATACACGCATTAATTGTGTAAATTGCTGATTAGATAAATAAGTGGGAAATTGAAAATCTATCTATCAACATCGAAAGAAAATAACATATCAAAAAAACAGCAAAGTTTTCAAGTCGATGTCAGATTTATTCTGTCCGCTAAGAGAAGCTTTGTTTGAACACTTTCTTAGAAAGTTGTCCGAAACATGCGGCAAAATGACATATCTACTTGTCTGCGCTGATAATGTTTCAAACGTCCGGGCTCTTCGTTGTGCTTCTAATGATTATGAACTGGCGCCAGTCAGTAAGATTAAATGTAAGAATTAGCTCTTATTTTATATGGCGTCAGCCGGCAATACCGGAGTGAAAAAGTCCGTCAGAAGTGATTATTTGAACAAGTCTTTCTCGTCTTTATTCCCGCCCTTCTCCGTCTCTGATTCTCGTTTCATCTATCTAATTTTTACATCAATATATACGAGTTAATTATAAATCTATCGATTTGCTTACTTTTGTTTCTCGGTGTTCATTGATTTATGTTTGTCTCTATCTGTAGACATATAGTTGATTGCACAAGATGGCACTATACAATCTTCATATATAGGTCAATACAGTAATATTTTTTTCATTAAACTTATTGTCTCGTATTACGAGACGATACTATCTTTAATTCTCTTATGTGTTCATGATAATTATCTTTTATTTTCTGGTTGAGGTCAATCGTTTTCTATCCCGATGTAGGAAGGTAGTTTTGTAAGTAACGAGCAATGCGTTAGTGGGTTCTTTGGTGAGTATGGATAGAACATTTTCAGATCCACACTCTCGACATTCTAACAAGGAACCAATGACAAGCTGAAGTTCAGGACATTTGGAGGAGGATCAAACGCAACATATTGATTTACTAAGCGAGGCTTAGATGTGGCACATGGCCGAAATTATGGGGCACCCAGTGAGGATCGAACTCACTATTCACTTGTAACAGTTTTAGCAAGACCAGCTTGCTAACCATTACACCACGTCGAGGCGCCCAATCAAACGCAACATATGAGTAGAACACGGGTCAGTTTGTTCGCCGATGACAGGGCCCGAACGCCACTCAAGTGAGAAACATACTGAATTGTTTTTATTTTTTACGGTTTTCAGACCAGGTTTATATACAGAGTTTATAAACTGCTTTCAATAGCCTTGGGTTTTAAACAGTCTAGAAGAAGTAAAACAAAAAAAAAAATCAAATCTGCATGTAGTCCTGACGAAACACATAAGGAAACGATCGTTCGAATTGACTTGATGATTCCGATTACGCGCGACTTAGCGGACGGATGTGACGGGATAAAAAGTGACAATCATGAGGGTATGTAGGAAACATAAAGGTTGATCTTGGATTTGAATAGATTAAGATTGCTGTTATCTGAGAAGCATCCCCTCGGGAGACTCTTCCACAAAAGGCAGTACTTGGGAAGAAGTTACCCGAAAAGAAGTTACCCGAAAAAAATGAGGATGGTTCCTCCCTGTGAACATGGCATGACAGGTTATAGCCGTGAAGGTTTGAAATAGTTGATATAAGGCATGTAACTCTTCTGAAATTTTTTTTTAGAAATAGTAATAATGTAGCAATAGGCTTACGGAATTTCGTCTGTGAGAAAAGAAAATAATTCATCACTTGCAGATAAAGATTTTAAACTCTGTCAAAGAAGGAAAGAGAGGATTAGGCAACTCCAGATTAGTTATTGTATTAATACTCCATTTTCCTTCTTATCTGACTTTCTTAATGGCAGAGTATCGCAGTTGGAGTGACAAAAGTAGCGAACAATGTTTCAGTACCTTTAGCGATGGATCGTATAGATGAATTCCATTTAACTTGCCAATCACCGTGACAAGTGACAATTCAGTGTCAACTCGGTGATGATGAAAAATGACTAACTTTACTTTTGTGGTATTGAATGTTAAAAGTCAGGCTGTGATTTCATACATAAATGGGAAGCAAGAATTAGATTTCCAAAGATATTAGTAGAAAACTGAATGTAACTGATGCAAGTAGGCTCAGATCACCAATTCCTTTTCATCGATACGTCTCCCAAGTTTCCATTGGTTTTGAGATTTGATATTGTTTCACCATATATTTTTCTTTCTTAAAGAAAATTTATGTGTTTGAATTGTAACATTTCGATTGCATATGAACTGGAACCACGTGAGTATATATTGACTGATTGAAATATTTAGATTAGCGAGACAGAGTAAAGAGGGTAAGAGAAAGTATAAAATTATACGACAGTATATAATTTCCAGGCGAGCTATTTTTCTAATCTATATTGTTGTTGAGTCTGATTGTTTTACTGACCAGGGAAATTTTCTTTGTTCACGTTTCGGATACGAAACTGAGCAGATACGCCTTTTGAGAAAATCTGAACGATTGAATGTGCTATAAAGGCAAATAAAATCTTGCTGAGTCGTGAAGCTCAATGTAGCTGATCGGTGAAAGCATGGCGGATCTGACAGTTGGGTGGGTGGTTCAGAGTACATTCCTGCCTGAAAGAGTATCACTATCTTTAATATTTGGCTCCAGTAGGCGAAATAAACACTGTAGAAAAATAAACGGAGGAACCACTAAAATTAACGTGTGAAGTGATACATCTCATTAAAAATAAAAGATCCCTGAATTCTTCAGAATGTGCTTTGTTTACGTTGTTCATAAGAAACTTAGAAGATATAGCTTTCGAGAAATTCTAGACGAGTAAATGTGTTAAATATAATTTGGATTTATTGTAAAGCAGTCCAAGCACGCTGAATCAGTTTAATAAGTTTTCTCGAGCATGTAGTCCAGTAGACAAAATAAAAATAGGTAAACTAAACGGGCTATATACTCAAGTGTGGGTATCCACAAAAAAATAACGTTTGAAGTATTAAAAACACGTTCGTGTATTTCTGTACATACAGACATATATTTCTGTACATACAGACATATATTTCTGTACATACAGACATATATATATATATATATATATATATATATATATATATATATATATATATATATATATATATAATTAAAAAAATTAGGAGATCAGCCGATGAGGCTAGCTTGGTTTCAACCCTTTTTTATTTTCAAGCGATCAGGCCTAAATAATTTCCTAACGCTTTATCATTTAAAAATAAATAAACTCGTCTACTTAGCATCGTATTCTTCAGTTCTGAACCAAGAAAACACTATAATGGAAGACTGTCTAACATCGACATTTTTCGATCGTGTAAGGATGAACTTCTTCATTTCATAAAAGTCCTTTTAAATCCACACTAATAAATATAATAATAATAATAATAATAATAATAATAATAACAGCAACAACAACAACGTGGGTTATCTGGCATTTATCAAAAAATTTCTCTTAACTTCACCACCCAAAATGTTTCGATAATTTCCATCCAGCACCAGTATCGCAGATGGACGCAAATATGGAGGTTATCTCAAAACATGGAAAATGCGAATCGTAATAGAAATAGAGGAGAAAAGCAAGGGTATTGAAATTGTATTGGAGGGAAAAGATGTACAAACTTTCATCCTGGTTTATAAGAATTCAAAAGGAACTTATTTGTGTGTATGCATTATTTCCGATCTCTCATTCAGAAGGTTTCTTTTTCTGTACTTGAAATGTTATTGTTACCTTTTCTTTCTGGCAAAGATTACAGATCTCACTATGATTGTTGCAAGGTGTGGCTTTTTTTAAATATTTTCTGTTTATAATCAGATCTTTGTTTTTATTTTTCATTTAATTTCCACACAGGTCTGGCTAGTCTGGTAGAATTCCTATGGCTTTCTAGCATGAATGATGAATTGTGATTATAGCATCACCTCGTTAAAATGTCTTCAGTAATCCTATGTATATTTACATTTAGAAAGATACTGCACTCTTGACAATGAAATAACTGCTCTTGTGAATAAGGCAATTGATGCTTTTGTAGCGCTAAAAGTTTGAGTCGCGCTCTATAGATGACTTATGAAATTCACAATAATGTTAGGTCTATAACGCTTGTGTATTGGCGTTCCTGTTTTATTCATGTGAAACATGGCTTGTTTACTGGTAACGCTTAAATCCAAAGGAGAGATTCGACTAACACTGTTTAAGATTGATTCTTGGTATCCACTTGCTATCCGGCACGCTTCGAAAGACTAATACAAATAGAATTTAAATGCATATTCATTAGTCTGTTTCGATGGGCAGGTCATGTCATTGACATTAACGGCAACGCAATACTGAAGCATTTTGTCTAGGGCGAAATGCTCTACAGCAATTGAACACAGCATGAACCGAGGAATTATTTCAAAGACTGTTTAAAAGAATCTCTTAAAGTCTGCTAAACTGAAGATCTTGTGGGAGAAATTAATAGAGGCGTGCAATTTACGAAAGCACAAAGATGTTTGAAGAACATGCATGGTGTTGGAAAAAAATGTCAATCATGCAGCTAGGAAGTCAGTGAACCAGTAATACATCTATTTAAATGTGATGAATATGGAGGGTATGTATCTTATGCATTCCTAGGTAGCCAAAAGAAGTCATATCTGCAGGTTTTTGACAAATTACGATCAGAACTATGCGTGAAAGAGTCAAAAAATCAGCAGAAACCGCTTAGGTTGAAAAGAGTTTACAAAAGAGACAATCATGACACCTCTCTCTACATATTTTTTATTTATCTAGATACGTTAACAGATAGATAGATATCCATTTATCTATTTACATAGAGAGATAGATGAGAGGTCATGAGCATAAACAGACCTAGCATATTGACAGGCAAGCTTTCTCCAACTGACTAAACAGCATAAATAATTAATTCAGGGGTCATAACTGTAAATAACCCTCACGCTATAAGCAGTGTGAAAACAGAAGTAAACTTCGAACAGTGACACTCTTTTTAATGTTTGAACGTAATCTTCAGCGCATAAAATAGATGGCGTTACCTATGATGGTAACATTAATTACTAGATCAACATGAAGTATTTTTTACTGACATTGTTATAAACACCACCTTTCGAAGTCTCAACGTCTGATATTCCGAAGATCATATTATAACTTAACTGTGTAAATAAAATTAAGGTAAATTAATGTTTGGCTCACCCGGTGTATAGCACAGGGCTCACCATAATATTTTCATACACGCTATCTCTCTTATTGTGCATTTTATCTATAAATATATCACACCTTAAAAATTTATTCTTACCATGTTTAATCAGATCCTATATATATTTAAACATAATATGAATTAAAGAAAAAGCAAATTTATATTTGTTTTTCAATCGCATATAACACATATGGGATGCAGTTTACTTCAGACAACAACTACTTTAAATTCAGAAAAAATATCCAAATTTGTTTCTGTCTATATTTCTCAATGACACATTGCACAGTGGATAAAGGCGTTAATTAGATCCAGTGACAGGACCCAAAGAGTGTGAGTTCAATACCCGGTTAAGGCAGTGGAGAACTTTCAGAGGAAATTAACAGGAATAAATGACGTCCATTAAACATGGCACGTGGAACTAGAACAGTCTACCACAGTGATCGAAATAAAGGGTTTAGTTCGACATTCCAACAACCTGAAGAAGGCCGGAGCGTACAACAGCCGAAAAGTTGTAATAAATATGGCGGCATAAATGAGGACACTCGTCCGAATAATGTAAATAATGTACCAAATTTGTTTCTCTTCTGACAGTAAAATAAAAATTTAAAGAAAAGTATTTTACAGCATTTCTCTCCTAAAGGTAGAACGGACGATTCAAAACATATGTTAAAACCGAATACAAATAATCCTTTAACTTATACATACATTTTGGCGGAACAATTTTAGATTTAATCACAAAAAGCTTGCTGACATGTCTTGATGTCATTAACCAACCCAGATTATTCTTACACTTTCAAGAGGATTCTTTTCTTTAACAGTTGGCATGGGTAATCAGGGACAACTTTATTTATCTATGTCGACATTCTCTCAGCCATGGTAACAAGTGCACCAATCATAACTGGTAGCTTTGGGAACTTCTTCAACTTACAAAGACATGCAAATTCGAAGATCAGAGTGTTATCATTGATTAATTTCTCTTCTCCCGTTTGCGCTATTCTTGTGTTATTAGGACAAAATGAGTCAATGATTAACCATTTATAATCTTCAGCCAATATGTCCTGCTTCTGTATATTCCAGTTTAGTATATGTTTGAAATGAAAAATCCCACAAAATATTGTAAATTTCTGACACAAAACATTTTCATATTTATGAATTAACATCTTTTTTATTCTGAAAACCTCACTTCTCACACGACACCGACCGAATGATCAAGTTGTCAAAATCATTAATCTGAAATTATTATAATTATGAATATTTGTCAAACCAATTTTCAGCTGTAATTTAACAATCAACAGTGAATCCTAAAAATGAACATGGATCATCTGATTGCATTCACTCCTGACATCAACATAATCATTCTCAAATTTCTGAAGAATCTCAGTCCAAATCAGAATCTCAATGTTACCTTAATATTTTGGAATTTTCTCGTTCCAAGTTCCGTCGAAACCCTCAACAATAAAAACATATTTTACGCTCATAATCAGCCAAAGAATGCTATATGAAATCTTGATATCTTTCTTTTCTTTTTCTTTCCCAACTATATTGACGTTCGGATCAAAATCTGATATACGCTGTTCTAAACAATAACGTTGTCCGTCTATTTTGCTTTTTATTATTATTATTATTATTATTATTATTATCTTTGATTTCTGGCGTTTACACATTTCTTTCCGAGTCTCGCCCAGGTTAGAAATGGCGTCATGACCCTTTCCACTGACAAAAAAAAATAAAAAAAAAATAAAAAAATTAAATTACATAGATAAAGCCCTTCATAAGGTGTGGGCTGTACTTGTCAGAACAATTTTTTGTATCTCCTTGAGGCATGGACTTCCAGGTATCCCTTGAATTAGTCTACTGCAATCTTTTCCAACCAGTCCTAGGGTTCCAACTACAACAGGGATTGTTGATGTTCCCATATGCCACATTTTCGAGATTTCTATTTCAAGGTCCTTGTACTTTGACAACTTTTTGAATATCTTCAAAGATACATTGCAGTCAGCAGGGACTGCCATATCAATAAGGAGGCACCGTTTTTGTTTGTGGTCTTTAATAACAATATCTGGGCGGTTGGCTTTGATTGTTCTGTCAGTGTGTATTGTCTAGTCTCATAGAATTCTAACAGGTCCTATCTCCGTAACCGGGTCTGGATGGTGTTCATGCCAGTTTTTTTCAGTTTCCTTCCCGTAGAAGTTGCAGATATTATTATTATTATTATTATTATTATTATTATTATTTACTTTGATTTCTGATGTGTACTCATTTCATTCCGGGTCGCGCTCAGTGACCTAAGGTTAGAAATTCCACCATGACATTTTCCACTTGAAAAAACAAAAAACAAAACATATTTTACATAGACAAAGCCCTTCTTAAGATGTGGTCTGTACTCGTGAGAACAATATTTTTATTTCTTTAAGGCATGGGCTTCCAGGAATCCTTTCAATTAGTCTACTGGAATCTTTTCCAAGCAATCCGAGGGCTCCAACTACAACGGGGATTGTGATGTTGCCATGTGCTAAACTTTTGAGATTTCGATTTCAATTATTATTATTATTATTATTATTATTATTATTATAGGCATTAATAAATTTTCTGCCATTTTCCGAC
>CAHIKZ030005536.1:310000-315000 GCA_903632075.3 Acanthosepion pharaonis
TTCTTATTTGAAATAAAATTTGAAATAGAAAATGCATTTTTTAATACAGCGTATATTCCGTACATGGACCTGGACATTCCAGAAATCTTAATAAAAAAATGTGATAGACATAATACACACTGTTTAAAATAAGGAATAAAGATTGGGCGTCTATTCCAAATACGAATATCCATTATAATAACATTTGATATAATAAATATTTCGAATTTAAAATAAATCCATTATTTCTTCAAATATATATTCCCAAAATATACCATGCTTTTACACACACACACACACACACACACACACACACACACACATATATATATATATATATATATATATATATATATATATATATATATATATATATATATATATATTTGAACAAATATTTTCTTACATAAAATTCATATATTTTTCCAGTAATGATGGAGCGCATTTTCAAACGAAACCAATTCTTCAGAAAGTCTCGTTGAGTAAATAAAGAGCCATGCCTAAGATAAATTTATTACTAAACAACTGAGTCGATGTAAATACGTTCCTAGTGAACGCAAAACCGAAAAAATTGGATTCACGATCGAAGTATGAGTCACAAAGAACGAAGAAAGTTCTCCTTCTCCCAGCAAAATGTCGTTCAATGAAGTTTGATATGAACAGCTTCTAAAAACCGTAAATGTTTAGTCAACTATCTTTGTGCAATATCCTGAAGACTTCGTCAGTATATTTCAAAACGCAACCCGGTTTCTTCAGCAAACGTAGTCCAATCGCTGACTCACAAACCGATTGAGTCAAATGAATACTCTCACTCACTCCACCCTGGCTTATAAGAGTAAGTACGTGCCGTCCAAGCCGGGTCTCTAATGGCAAGTTAATTTGGTCCCACATAGAGATTTTCGCACTTACATTTAGATTAGTAAATGACAGAACTGCTTTGTCGGTAAGGCAAACCATCCTTAGCAAAATATGGGAAAATACGAATAGTATTAAATGCAACGTGCGACTTTAGAGAAGAAAAGTTAATAATCACACATGTTGAAAAGCTATTGGCTAGTGTCTGACTACTCCTACCTAAACATGTTAGTTTTAAATAAAATGGATGAAAGACAAGGTCAAGACACCACAGGAACCTTACGCTCCACCAAGTAACTGTTACCCCGGAGAATATTATAAATGATAACCAATTTCCATTCCTAGTTGGGTGTGAACGTATCGTCAAGATGGACCAAGATAGAGATTAAATTAACTTTACGGGACAAAAAATTCAAATCGGTGTAAAAACCAGTAAATGTGTGCCGGGATAACGGCTACCCGGAGAATTTTAAAGACTGTTTTATAACAAAAGCCTCAGAAATCTTTTTTTTCAATCTTGGTACTCATCTGTTAACATAATTTCGAAAATTCAGAGAATTCTATTCATATGACACTACCATAATATTGCAAATCCCGTTCATTTCAAAAGCCGGACAACATAAATCCTACATTTTAATTTTGCAATCTTTTACTTTTTGTTCATTTCACCTCAAATCAAGGTAATGAAGACCCTAAGACACGGGGTTTGCTGAATATGAAAGAATATAAGAAAAATAAAACATTATTAAGTAGCGATGACAACAAAGTAACAGGAACTAAGACAGAAGATAAAAAATTACATTTCATTTAATTTTTTTAAGATCACACTTGAATGGAAAGCAAAAAGCCAGAAGAGATTACCACTAACGAGGAAAGAAGACATTTAGAGGTGAATCTAGCCACTTCACTTGTAAAATAATGTTCCCTTGAAAATTACGAATGATTCTTGTAAAAGTGCAGAACAATTTCGGCAGCTTAATTCACATTTTTCTGCATGACACCAAACGACGTATTCAAAACAAGGGAATATTCACGAAAATGCTGAATTGGCTTTCCTTTTCAATAATATTACGTAAAACATATTTAAACGAGACATTTCTGCATATATATATATATATATATATATATATATATATATATATATATATATATATGGAGAGAGAGAAAAGAGACAGACAGAGATATATATTTACATAGATATTTGTATATGCATATATATATATATATATGCATACATATATATATATAGAGAGAAAGAGTGAGATATTTACATAGATATTTGCATATATACAGATATATATATATATATATATATATAGGAGACAGACAGACAGATATATATATATATATATATATATATATATATATATATATATATATATATATATATATTTACATAGACTTTTTTATATATACACACACATATATACATGCATATATTATATATATATATATATATATATATATATATATATATATATATATATATATATATATATGCGTGTGTGTGTGTGTGTGCGTTGTAAATGTTTTTGGTCAAATCAATTTTGTAAAGGTGCTGCAGTTTCCAATGAAAATTTTTAATATTTATTTTTATGGGTTCTTTTGTCTATAAGTCACTGTAATTCACTGCACCGGTCTCCACATCCCGGCATGCTAGTCGCTCAAGTGAGACTTCCAATGATATACGAACTGGAACCTTCTGGCCGCCTGATTCCTGCATTAAGATCTATACAAGCTATTGATGAATATTGCATATTTCGATACACACGAACGATTAGAGAAAAATAGGTGACACGCTTGACTGGAAATTCATTTGAATCAGATGTATTTTACGAAACCTACGCACTCACATGTGAGGCGGCGTATCGAAATTACTGCGCTTTTTTTTGTACGTCACAGTGTTTTTAAAGCCGCGTTCTGGAGGTCATAGATGATTTGTTATTTTTTATATTCTTGAAAAAAATCAGCAACTAGTAAAACTTTGAATAACAAATGAAAATATAAATAGATGCCTATATATTTTGTTTATTCCTTTTTTTCTAGTTTAGAATAAAACAATTTGCCGTCAGTTTCACGTTTGGTAAACACATTATTTGATTCTTAATAACATTTTTCAAAACTTTACACATATTATTTTCATTATAAAAGATGAGATTTCATACATAAAAGCATGATGTATTACACACACAATAAAATATATATGTGTGTGTGTGTCTTTGTGTGTGTGTGTGTGTGTGTGTGTGTGTGTGTGTGTGTGTGTGTGTGGTTAGAACGTTCGCTTTCTGATCACGAAACCCGGGTTCGAATCTCACCATGGTCGATTTGTCATCGATCTAGAGTGGGAGGGGGGAGGCGATCCCAACGTGCAGCACCTTTGGAAAGTGCCTGAAATCTATACCACGGGTTGAACAAAGCCTTGTGAGTTAAACTGGGGCCGTCGATAACTGTGCTAGCATGAAGTCACAAGTCAAGTGCTGGTGTTGTTCAAATTGTTGATCATTCCCATAAACTGCAACTAAGATCTGCTCAGCATAGTTGCAGTATAAACCACAGGTAGGCTCTTTGGGTGTTGAACAAACACAAATGCGTCTGAGCAGTGTCTACAATTGGGATTGGCTAACCGCCCTAATAGACGGGTATCCCCAGAGATTTTATATATATATATATATATATATATATATATATATATATATATATATATATATATATATATATATATATATATATATATATATATATATTAACATTTTTTTGTATGGAGATGTTCTATAAGTCATTATCCTTATTTCTATAAGCGCTATTTTGAAAGAGAGTAGAATGAAGCAAAATACATTACAAATTTAGTCATGAAAAGTGATTTTTTTAAAGTTTCAAGTTTTTGTATTTGTATTTGAAAAAGTAAAGAAAAAACTAGTTAAATAAAAATTAGGAGATGCAAGACTTACAGTCAACATCAGACGTGCTGAATATTTGTTTTACGAATTTCTCTATTTTTTATTTAAATTAATTTTCGATAAAATAAGGCTCGCTATAGTTTTTTGCTTTAATAAAACTTAATTGAATATTATTTACTTTTTCATGTTAGTTACAAAGCAAACAAACAATGAAGTTTATTTTTTAAAGATTGAATAAAAAAATTATTTTCCAGAAGATGGCCGAAAAATATTAATAAGTCAATGATAGAGCACATAAAAACAACGGCCCTTTAGGGTGATACTGAATATATATGTATATCAACGGACTAATATGGGACTATTAACGGCGACCGTCTGTAGGTGGGAATGGACTATTTTTTTATTTTTTTTAGTTATAAAGCCATTATAGTAACTACTCGTCGTTATGAGCATAATGTAAATACTATAAACATGTATATTTTGCATGAAGGAATATATACTTAATATAGATATATTAAGCAAAATAACAAAAATAAAAAAAATTCTCACAGCTCCGTTCTCACGCACACCTTAATATATCGAACTTTCCGACTTGGTTTACAATTAAAAAGCCCGCCAAGGCCACCAAGCGATCACTTTGAGAACTAATACGACTAGTTCCGCTAAGTCTACAATTTTTGAAGTACATTGCTGAAGATTTGGAAGTTTTTTGCTTGCAGATTATTTCTTATTTTGCTTGCAGATTATTTCTTATTTTGCTTGCTGATTTTGTCCGTTGCATTCAAAGTCCGTTGATGGGTGCATTGTCTGTATATTTATTTTGTACCTGACAGATACAAACACACACATACACACACACACACAGAGTCGCACACACACAGTCATACACACACACACTCGAATATTTGAATAAATAAATATTAAAATTTTATCAAATAATTGTATTTAATAACCATTTTCTTTTAAATTTACTCTCTTGTAATGAGATTCAATTTTTTGAAGTTACGCTTTTATTTAATAAAGACGTGAAAATAAATTTTAATTTAAATATAACTTAAATTCTTAATTGATATGTTTATTTACTTTTTTAATAATAACCTCCTTCAAAATAAATAGTAAATAATTATTTTTCGAAGAATTAAGGCCCGCTATATGTTTCGATTTAAAATTTCTTAGATTAAATATGTTTAAATATATCTTAATTTAGTTTATTTACTCAATTTGGATCTTTTAGCCGAACACCCCACACACACACATACACACACACAC
>CAHIKZ030005536.1:317500-417500 GCA_903632075.3 Acanthosepion pharaonis
AAGCTCTATTCAATACATTTTCTGTGTATATGTTATTTTTATTAATATAATTTATTTAAGTAAATGCCTTGTTTTTTTTTTTGTTTTTTGTGTTTTTTTCATTAAACAGTAATAATTATATTTACCGACCTGAAAATTCGTGAAATTTCGTAGAAAATATGCGCCCTCCGAGAGGAACCGAACCTGTAACCGTAATGGGAAACGGCATTTAGATATGATGAAAAGTTAACCATTCAGCTACAAAGAAGTTCATATTTTCTACGAATTTTCGCGAACATCTAGTCCAATAAATGCAATTAATACTGTTTAATTAAAAACAAAACAGAGCATTTACTTTAAAATTACGTATAAACAGAAAATATATTAAATAATTTTCGGATTTAATCCATTTCGTAATATATAAATGCTAGTTAACAATGCCTTTCAAACTACATTATAGACAGTCTAATGAATTTCTTTTCGACCTAAGCAATAATAACATAATTCAAAGTAATGACAATATGTTATCGTAAAGAGCTACAGAAAAAAAATTACAAACTGGTGAATTCATTTTAAGACAAATCATAAAAATGCATCGCTTCTATTGAATTAAAAATAACCTTAATTATCTACAAGAAAAATTAAAATAATCTAAGCTTATTACATAAATAAAATCTTGCCGACGAATTCAAATCTATAACAGACTAAGATAATATATGAATTTAGATGCCATATAGCTACTTTCCCGACAAAAACGAACTCATAAATAATTATTTTGGACACGTCACAACCTGTCTGTAAATTCAACTGATGCTACCTCTTTCCGACTAGAGTCACATTAAACAGCATTGAATTGTACCAATGTTACTCAAGGTGAACATTAATATGCTATGTCGTTCGCACCGTAAAAAGAATTTTAAAATGACGAAGCCCTTATCATATGCACCAGCCTTTAATAAAATCAGCCATAAACACGGCCACAATATACTGGCCGTACTTGGAGATTAAGAATATATTTACTTGCAACATACTTTATAATTTTTAATTATCACATATTATATGTACTAGCAAAACAAATGTAACACTTGGAAATGATTAACAGTCTAGCTGAAAAAAAAAACAGACTAGGAATCAAAAAAACGTTGGTCAATTATTATATTCATTATGTTCATGAAAGCTACTTGTAGGTGTTCAAGAATACAATAATAGAAAATTATAAAAGCAGTTGTCAGTCTTGTTCAAAAAAACATGTATTAATGAGGGTTTACTGCCTAAATGCACTCTCTCTTTTTATATATATATATATATATATATATATATATATATATATATATATATATATATATATACAGGGAGGGAGAGAGAGAGAGAGAGAGAGAGAGAGTATTATTATGACTAAAAGTTTGTCACATAGCTTACTGATGTTAACTTCAGCCTCACGACTCCAGAGTTTCGTAGGTGGACCACTCCTCACTGGGTACTAGCAGTTTACATATATGTGTGTGTGTGTGTAATGTTTTCGACGTAGACTTGTAAGGAATCAGATTCTAAATGTTTGGTCCTTTTGTCAAATTATATATACATACACACACACACACACATATAAATATATATATATATATATATATATATATATATATATATATATATATATAGAGTCTGTATATTCATAACTATAAATGAAATATCGTTTTCGTTTATACCTTTATATTTCGCAGTTTTATTATAGTTGCTACACAAACTCACTCACTGTATCAGAAGATAGTGATTTTCTAAACGTAGTATGGATGTGACGCAAAGTTGAAAGTATGGGGCAACCACAGAGTAACAAACTCACTAGCCAGTTGTAATTGATCTAGTAGGACGAGCTTATTAACCATTACCCGACGTTCAAGTACATGTCTGTATTGAAAGATGAAGTATGATTTGTGTGTTATTAAAATCGCCATTCGCTTAAAAATGTGTCACATTTTTCTGTTTTAATTTAATATTTTTTTTTTGTCGAACAGGATATAAAGATATTTTTTTGTTATATATTCCAGCGTATTTTGGATGCCACATGTTTGGGGAAATATAATGTCAACTTATTGAGTAATAAACAAAAATCACTTTCATTTCGATTTAATTATTTTGCAATTTATATTTTTTTATATTTATAGATTTCCAATTATATATATATATTTTTTTATTTTCTCGTGACTTTGTCAAAGTTAATTTCCACATGCGACTTCTCTGACGTGTTGTTACTTCAGTTTGTTTAAAATTTTTGACAGCACCGTCTTTTAATTGTTTCCACGCCCAAGATTCTCATCACAATTTTCTTTTTTCATTCATCTTCTAATGACTCATAGTTAATTTGATTAACTTTTTTTCTTTTTCCTTTTACTATTTTCTTGCTGACATCATTAAAAAATATGTAAAAAACGTCTCTATTCCTTTTCATTTAGTCAGCAGAATAATTGCAGCTGGATCAGACGGAGATAACTAACCGCTTGTCCCTGCTTCTCTCAATTAATAATCAAAGAATTAATCGTAATACCGATTTATTCATTTATTCACTTGTCACTCTATATTTCCAACTCTTAGAAAGTTCAATAATCTATCAACAGAAATCATTATATATCGATTAATGGAAAGCAGACACAATTATTTAGCAAATACACATTCGTCTCGCTGTGGGCGAATCATTAAAAGTTATTTGACGTCGGTTCGAACGCCAACACCAGTAATGTGATTTGTACAACACAACTATTTTGGAGTTATTTCATTTATTATATATCATATTTGTTCTTTCTTTCTTTCTTTCTTTTTTTCTTTCTTTCTTTCTTTCTTTTTTCTTTCTTTCTTTCTTTCTTTCGTTTTTTTTTCTTTTCGTTTTCTTTCTCTATCGCTTTTAGATGTAGATAGATATAAGAATATACATAACAATACTTTTATTAAGAGTCATTCTCTCACACTATTTCATAGTGTTACGATGGGTAAATTGTCACCGTTTTATATTTTTCATTTTGCGCATGCGCGTAATATATATATTTATTTTTTTTTTGCATTTTGTCAAATGCACAGTATTGTAGAATCAGTGGGGCATGTCTGTGAGAGAAATAGAACCATGACCCAATTCACTCCGCCAGAAATTTGGAAAGGCATGTTATACTGCTTGGCCTTCACACCGGAAGCTATACGAATTTTTGGGTGTCAATTTGAGGACAATGCAGAGGATTCGGAAAGAGCTGGATGAGTCTAATAGTAATTACGAAGATATTTTAGCGATCATTTGTGATGGATACCTTATGCCCACAAGACGTCAGACTCTACAATGAGACCTACATCAAATGCCTTGAGGAGCTAGTGCTGCCCTGGGTGAAGAGGGTGGCTGCCGGAAGAATATATCTCTGGCAACAGGACTCATCACCATGCCATAGAGCAGGAGAATCTAGTCATGGATGCCAGACAATGAAACCACATCACCCCTTATTATATCTGGCCACCTAACTCCCTAAACTGCAACCCTCTTAATTATTATGTTTGGGGTAATGTTGAGCGAGAGACCAAAAGACTTATTGTCCAGAAATGTCATCTGGAGGTGTGGATGAAGAACAGCGGACATTACAGTGATAACGATGTAATTAACTTCCATGAAACAAGTCCAAGACACCTAGACCGATTGATATCAATCAGGCGGATACCATACTTCGATATTATTACCCGAATCGAGGAAATAGCCTTGAATATCTCTCAGGCTCGGGCGGGTGAGCTAACATTGAAAGTGGGACAGATGCTGGACAAGCCAAGCCACCCAAAATCAAACATCAGAAAACTGGACAGGCTGGCAATCAGAACCCTACAGATGAATGAAAACACCATCATACTACCAGCTGACAAAGTCAATGCGACTGTAGTGATGGACAAAACGAAATATACAGAAACATTGGAAGACCTCATCAGAAATGTTAAGTAACGTAAGGAAAGATTTAACAATGAAAACAGAACGAAAATTGTTGCTGATCCTAATCAACAACAATGACAACTTCTCACTGAAGACATATAGACAGTTGTAGCAAAGTTACACCAAGTTACCTCAAATACACTGTCTCTCCAAAAGTTCACAAAGACAGTATTCTACTCAGACCAATTGTTAGCAGTCAGGGCTCAGTTTTCAACACTCTGAGTCGTTTCACTGTAGATAAAATTGACCCATTATTAGAAAATTAACTTTAATATATTTGAAAATCTACCTAATAGCAGAAATAAAGATGCATCCACCCAGTCCAACCAGATGGTGAGACTCTAAGTGGTGATTTGTTCATCAAGATACCCACCTGATGGAGATACTGACTTTGGAAATGGGATCATGCATATATTGACAGAATGAAGGCTTAGCAACTGGCTCACCATTATCACCAGCAAGGACAAACATATACATAGAGTAATTCGAAGAAACGGCATTAGAATCCACCTCACTAAAGCCTACCCTATGTCTGAGATACGTATCTGACACCTTCATACTACTACAGGACCATATCAACTTAATAAGATCATCGATAAAATTCACAAAAAAGAGGGAAAACGACAACAAGCTAGCATTCTTGGGTGTACTAATATTTCGAACAGAGCATGGGTTCAAAATAAAATGGACGATGCCTCAAATTCAACTCCCATCACCAATTCAATGTAAAAAAAGAGATCGTTTGCTGCCTCCAACCTTGAACAAAATGGTGACCCAGCGCCATATAAACAAGAAATAACCAGTATAAACAGTACCCAACAAGGTAACAACTACGCTGGGTACATGGCAGCAGCTCCGACAACTAGGGATAGAAGGGTACAAGAGGATGACAACTCTCAGAAAACAGTCTGCCTACCGTATGTGAAGGGATTATCGGTAGAATTCAAAAGATCTGTAGTCCATATGACATCTGCACGACCTTCTAAAGTGGTTCAACTATTCGAAGACACTTATTCCGAGCAAGACAGCTGTGGTAAGAAATATAAAGGAAAAACAGACTACCTTTTTAAGATAAGACTTAAAGGTCACAAGGAGGAATAGGAAAATCAGGCGTAGCTGACCACATATGGAATAAAACGGGAGATCACTGCCCCCTATCGACAAGATAAAATATTTCAAACGTACCTGAAGAAAATTTACAATTGGAAAAGCAGTTATACATGCCAAAAAGCCACCATCTAGGGGTAAATTGCATAAATTATGGAAGGATATATGGGGCAACCCAAAGAAAAATAACCCCGATTCAGAATGGATCCAACGTGAAGAAGAACGAATTCTGGATAAACCTAAACAATATAGGCAATCTCTCAAGATATTCCCAAAAATGGAAGTCCCCAGGAAATTACAATGTGCCCATTTTCTAGCTCTATCATCTCTTATCAATCCATCAAACACTTTCATAGTATGCAACACACTTGGATAATTAAGACTTTAAAAATGTACGAAGTCTCCTCGGTGATAGTAAATTCGTTAAACACAGTATGTGAATGTGGAAAACCACATTATACCTAAATATCACAAATGGCACCGCCACCTCCAGCCGCCTGAGTATCCGACTAGCACTATTTCAAGGAGACTCCCTGACACACCTTCTCTTTTGCGTGTCCTTAATCCCAGTTACTCATGAACTAAAAAATAATAGTTATGGATACAAGTTAGGCAAAAATGTATTCAAGTACCTACTCTACATGGGCGATCTCAAACTCTTTTCCAAAGGCAACAATGAGTTGAAGGATCTCAATACTGTAAAATGTTTCAATGTCGAAATATGTATGGATTTCGGATTAGATAAATGCACAAAAGTAAAATTCCAGAAAAGGAGAATTACCGAAACAAACTCAGTAGGTCTAGATTTGTCACAGAAATTAGGGAACTGGAAGAATAAGAAGCCTATAGGTACCTAGGAAATAGCGAAGGAGATGGAATACAGCAGACGCAAATGAAAATAAGAAATGCATTCATCTACGTCTGGTACTGTATACCGAGATCAATTAAAGAAACAGAATATCAACCATAAACACCTTGGCTGTCCTTGTGGTGCAATACAATTTCAAAAAAACATTAGCTAGACAATAGCTAAGCCAATTTGACTCCAAAACTAGAAGGCTTCTAACTTACTGTCGCCCAAGGCTGATGTTGATCGTCTGTATGTGTCCAGATCCGAAGATGGCAGTTGTTTAGTTCAACTAGAACTGTCTTGCAAAACTACAAATATCGATCTTTAAAGATACCTGGAACCTACAGTAGACCCGACATGACAGATTGGATCAATATCTGCACTAAAAAAAAAATCTGCAAAATGTATGCAACGTGGCCATTTGTTGTCTAGAAATGTAGGTAAACATTCCTGAAGGGTCGAAATATATATTTCTCCAAGGGAAAATATGCATTCTTTTACGAGAAAGAAACTGCAAGAAACTGGTATGAACACCACCCAAAACCGGTTATACAGATAGGACTTGTAACACTTTACAATGCACAAGGACAAAAGAATCAAAGCTAATCGTCAAGACATCGTGATTAGAGATCACAACGATAAAATGTGCATTCTTATTGAGATGGCAGTCTTTGCAGACTGTAAGTTATCTTTGGAAATCTTAAAGAAAACAATCAAAATACAAGGACCATGAAATCGAAATCTCAAAACTGTTGGACATGAGGACCTCAACAACTCCAGTTGTTGTTGTAACCTTCAGATTGATTGGAATAGTTTGAAATAGACATAATG
This sequence comes from Acanthosepion pharaonis, assembly GCA_903632075.3. Classification (NCBI taxonomy): domain Eukaryota; kingdom Metazoa; phylum Mollusca; class Cephalopoda; order Sepiida; family Sepiidae; genus Acanthosepion; species Acanthosepion pharaonis. The sequence continues at coordinate 324,214 of CAHIKZ030005536.1, forward strand.
AAGAGATTCCTGGTCCATACCTCAAAGAAACAAAAAACTCTTTGCAAAAGTACAGCCCAGACCATACGATGAGATTTATCTATACAAAATATGTGTGATCTTAGTTTTTTTTTTTTTTTCTCTCAATGGAAAATGTCATGATGTTCATTTCTTAGGTCACTTGTTGTGACCCGGAAAGAAATGAATATACACCCAAAATCAAAAGAAATAATAATAATAATAATAATAATAATAATAATATAACTTCGGTTACTAAAAAAAATATTGCTAGCAATTTTGTCATTTTGCTACGATTATACTTGTTTGTCTATATTTCTGAGATGAGGTATTATGTACATTATTTACATTATTCGGACTATTGTCCTCATCTTTGCCGCCATATTTATTAGAACATTTCGGCCGTTGTACGCTCCGGCCTTCTTCAGGTGGTTGGAATGTCGAACTGAACCCTTTATTTCGCTGACTGGGGTAGACTCTTCTAGTTCCATGTACCATGTTAATGGATGTCAGTTATCAGTTATCTCCTGTTAATTTCCCTCTGAAAGTTCTCTACTGCCATAACCAGGTATTGAACTCACACTCTTTGGGTCCTGTCACTGGATCTAACTAACGTCTTTATCCACTGTGTCATGTGTCTCTGAGGATATCTGTGTATGAATTTCTGGGTATTATAAACCTAATGTCTTCAGCAGCAATCTTTACCAGTGCTCATATTGCAATTTTTGCTGTTATCAATACATATATTTACCAGAGGTCATATTGCAATTTTTGTTGTTTTATCGCTTTTCTCTGGCACTCCTTATTACTGATTCCCATATTGTATTCATTTCTATGCTTGATTGGCTCAAGAGATTTTTGTGGCTTAGCATATGTGCTGATTACTTAAGTTTACAAATTTTTCAATGGTGGTCTTTGTCTATGATCTCAACTTGATTCCACAAAGGGTGGTGATCACCCTTCTCTCTAATTATGTGGTCAGCCACGTCTGATTTGTACACTCCCCCTCGTGTTACAGCTTTCAGGTGTTCTTGAAGCCTTACGTTAAGGTGGCTGCCTGTCTCCCCTTTATATTTCTTTCCGCAGCTGCACAGGATAGCTTACACACAGTCTTTAGTCATGTTCTCCGCTATAGGGCGTCTTACTCGGGAGAGATGTGTAAGAAGTATCGTCAAGCTTTTGAAGGTTGTACTGATGTTATATGGACCACAGATCCTTTGTATTTTCTCTGGTTAACCCTTCACATAAGGCAGGCAGATTGTTTTCTGAGTGTTGTTTTCTGAGTGTTATTTTCCTCCTCTTGTACCCGTCAATCCATGTACCTAGGGTAGATGTTACGTTATAGAGTACTACTTATACTGACCAATTCTTTATCTAATGTCTCTGGGTCGCCACTGATGACTTTTGCTCGCTATTGTAAGCAGCGGACGATCCCTTTCTTTACGCTGTATGGATCGTGGGAGTTGAAATTGAGGTAGTCCGGCGAATGTCGGTTTACAATATACGGATGTCTTAAACACATGCTCTGTTCGAGATATTAGAACATCCAGGAATGGGCGTGTGTTGTTACTCTCTTTCTCCACCGTGAACTGTATCGAAGTTCTTATCGAATTCATTTGGTCCAGTAGAACATGAACATCTTCCTGGTGTGGTCAGAGTATGAAGGTGTCATCTACGTACCTTAGCCATATAGTTGGCTTTAGAGATATAGATTCTAATGCCATTTCATCAAAGTATTCCATGTATATATTCGCCATTGCTGGTGACAATGGCGAGCCCATTGCTAAGCCCTCATCCTATCAATATATGTGTGTGTCCATTCCGAAGTGTGTTGTTTGTGTACAGAAAATCAACATCTACATCAGATTATCTATTGGAATACTTGTCCGTTCTTCTAGGGATGAGTCAGAAGCCAATCTGTCTGACTACTGAGAGTGCTTGCTCCGTGGGTACCTTGGTGAACAAACTCACCACGTCCAAGCTCACCAACGGTTGGATAGGATGGGAGCATCTTTGATTATTTCCACCAAGTGGGTGGAGTTTCGGACATATGAAGTAGACTTTCCGATCAATGGGTCAATTATATCTACAAGGAAGCGACTCAGAGGCTGGCACACAGATCCTTAGCCACTAACAATCGGTCTGAGCGGAATACCGTTTTTGTGAATCTTAGGGAAACCGTATATGTGAGGTAGCTTGAAGTAACGCTGCGATAACTGCCTATAAGTCTTAAGTGCGAAATGATCCTTGTTATTGATGAGTATCTGTGACCGTTTGTGTTCCGTTTTCATTGTAGTATCCTTTTTTACTTTGTTGTAGCTACCATTGCTAATGAGGTTTTCCAGCTTTCTTGTATAATCTGATTTGTCCATCACTACAGTCGCATTGCCTTTGTCAGCCGGTAGTATAATGATGTTTTCGTCCCTCTGTAGGGATTCGATAGCCTGCCTCTCCTGTTTTGTTATGTTAGACCTGAGCAGTTTGGCCTTCTCCAAGTTCTGTCTCACTTCCCATCTCAGTTCATCCGCCTTAGCCTGTGGAATGTTCAAAGCCACCACTTCGACTCTGGAAATGATGTCCAAGTATGGCACTCGCTTAATGGTTGTGGCGACGCTGAGATCGTTATTCAATACTGACTCCTCAGAAGCACTGATATTGGCTGATGTTGACTACTGCTTTCACAGCTGGTGATGGACCATGTGCGTCAACTTCTGATCTTTCATTCTATTTAATTTTTGTACTTGGCGAGCCTTGACTACATCGAATTCATATCTGAAGCATTTATCCAGGTCATTTTGGATCCTTCTCTAGTCTTCTTCATTAGTAATTCTATTGAAGAAATCCTCGAGCATCAGGGAGATATGAGCTTGTAGTCTCTTTTATCCAAGGATTATACTGGATTCTCTCTCGGGCAAGAGCGTGTCCCGCTTTCTCTGCGACCAGACGGGCTCTTCTTGAATTGACGGAAAGCTTTGGTCCCAAGCCTGAAGGATGAGTTGTAGATCTCTGCATCGGTGTAAGAATGTCAGATGGTTCGATATTCGTCCCAGTTTCTGGCAGTATTTTTTAATTTTTCTACATATTTTTGGTATATCGGGCCCGTACCTATCCTTCAGTATCCGTCTATGTTTCTGAGATGAGGTATTATGTACATTATTTAAATATTTAAAGATGAGGAGAATACTCCGAATAATGTAAATAATGTATTATACTTGTTGTTGTTGTGTTGGTGGTGGTTGTTGTTATTGCTATTATTATTTGTCATTTATTCATTAATTCATTTCTTAATTCATCTACACCATGTGCGCCAAAAACTACATGGAGGACAGCTACACTTAATTAAGAATTTTTTACAGTTCTCTATCATAATTCAGTCATTTACCAGAATTTTATTCTCCAGACAAGGCCATTGTTGACAGCTGGAAGCGCGATTTTTATGTAGTTGATACGAATCTATTTCTTTGCACCGACCATATCCGGTTTCCCCGGCTAGATTGGTTAATCCCATGGAATTTCTAACCATTATAATTTTTTATTCTCAAGAACATTATACAGGGTGTTTCAAAAAATTTGATATCCATTGATATGTAAATATCACAGAAAGTACATGATTAAGGCAAATGAAATTAAAAAGTATTAATGTTGAAGATCATAAGATTTATTCTTCCAAATCTGAATGAGAAATTCAAAAGCATGTGGATTATGTGAACGATTTCACAAATGTGAAGTTTGTGGTCGTCCGGATCCTTTTGCTCTGCACAGACAGCCTTCCTCTTTGAACTTTTTATGCCATCTCCAAATCTGCATTCCTGTTGGTGACTTTCTAGAGAACTCTCTCATAAATGCACGCTGCACAGTCTTGTTTGACTGTGTTCTAGCAAACTCCAACACATAAAACGCCTTTTCTCTTCTAGTAAATAGCATTTTTATACCTGTAAAGAAAAAGATTAAAGATTAAAGAACATAAAAATACAAATAAGAAAAACACAAAAACATAAAGACAGAAAAACATAAAACAAACATTAAACATAAAGATACTATTAAAATTTGAAGTCCTTTGAAGGAGATCTAACAAAGTTATTAGATTGCAAAATGATATCAAATTTTTTGAAACACCCTGTATATCAAGTGAAAATACCATTTATCCTGACAATGTATACACCGCACCTGGGGCGTTTTTGTACAAGTCCAGAAGATGATATAAATCAAAATATTAGCCTCAAAACTCGAACAAAAATAATGAATATTGTCACATCGAGACTTTCATATATGGATGTCATACGTGATGTCCAACTCGTTCAGAAATGTCTAAACCCTCAGTTATATACAACCGTTTCCTCAGATCAATTATTAAAATGGATACAAGCCAATTAACCGATCTCGTAGACAGTATCACAAGAAGTATTTTAGCAAATGACACACACTTTAAAAATTAAAGACGTTTAAAGGCAGCAATTAAAAATGTCTATCACGTCTGTGTAGAAACAAAAATGATGATGTCATCAAGATGTTGACGTTGCACACTGCCACAAAGTTTAGAAAGGAAACTCCTATAAATGCTAAAAAGAGAGATAAAATTAATCTGGAGAATCATATCTTCCTGAAAACCTGGTTTAAGAAAAAGGTATAAATCTAACAGACAATAACGCTAAAACTTCGGTCAATGAATGACAAAAGTTTTCTTGTGTAAAGACATTATCTCGTCATAATATCTCCTTCAATTGTTTCTGCTAACATCTCTAATCTGGGTCCCCTCAAAGCATGTGGACTTGATGGTATCCCTGTAATAGTCCTTAAAATGTTCGCTCCCGAACTGACACCAGTTCTCTCTAAAATGTAAAATAAATGCCCCGCTGTCACTTGCATTCATGTTTCTAGGAAATCCTCATTTGTTGTTCCAGTTTTTAAGAACATATTAATCAAATGGGTAACAGTCTGTTGAGGTAAAGGGTGATGTAGTCTAATATCCATGACCGTGTGGCATGGAGCAGAGTCCTCTTGCCAGACATATTTTTCCAACAGCCACACTCTTCATCCAAGGCAGCACTACCTCCTCAAGGTACTTGATGAAGACTTCGGTTTTGTTTCTGAAGCCCTGTGGAAAGATGAATGGAGGCATAACGTCGTTATCAATAGTGATCACTCCTTCATTATCACAGTTAGACTCATCCAACTGTTTCCAAACTATCTGCACTGTCATCATATTGACACCCAAACACCCTGAAATGTTCGTATGGAAGCTTCCGTCGCGAATGTCATACAGAACAAGATGCCGTTTCCAAATTTCTGGCGGAGTGAATTACGTCATGATGCTATTTTTCTAACAAACGATGCCTAACTGGCTCTATTATACTGTGCAGTCGACAAAACAACGCTCATGCGCGAAATTAAATTATAAAATGGCGACACTTTCCCATCGCAATCTCTCTCTCTCTCTCTCTCTATATATATATATATATATATATATATATGGTGTGATATGTGTGTGCGTTTAATCATTACACCACAACCAAGGCAATAAAGCCACGCAAGGAGTTAGTGAGTGTCACAAAATATTAGAAAAATTACCATTAATAACAGAGGACAGCAAAAGAAAACGAATTAAGAAGACTGAAGATAACGATTCACAAAACCTTTAAATTTTTGAAGACTAAAGTTGACCGGAAACAAGAAGCCAGAAGTGTGTTCCACAAGCGAGAAATGTGATATAAAAACTGTTAACACAGAACTTACTGTTACATGTATCTATTTCAACTCTAAAATGATTCCCGCCAATCTTGTACTGCGCTAAAATTCATAAATTTTATGTACCATAGCTGAACAATGAAAATATTTATAGAAAAGGCACAGGTAAGCTACATGAGAGCGGTAGACATGTGACTGAAGCCGAAATGCTAGGTGAGAACCAATAACATTGCAGACTATTCTTTGGGTTTTATCAGGAGTCTCTAAATATATAGCAAAAGCATCAGATTAGATCTGGCAGCAATATTCAAAACGAGAACGAATAGTACATTTATAAATATGTAACATAGCTTATGAAAACTTATCCCACAGGACAAAGGGAAACAACTTACTTACGTGATGACTTAGCATTTGATTCAACATACACTTTCCACTTCTTTCAGGCGGAGTGTCCTAATGAGCCATTCTCCTGAAGTTTAGAATCAGACATGATGATTTAAAGTAAAGAGGGTTCCCTTAGACGATTAAAAGAGAGAAGTTTAGCTTTTGAAGCGTTAAAATTAACAAGACATTTCTTGCCCATGTACCAACAGACTGTAGATCATTTTCCAGATCAGCTACCAATTTTTGAACTTACCGAACCGATCAGACTACTATTAAGAGAAGTAAATAGTTTATATATATATATATATATATATATATATATATATATATATATATATATATATATATATATATATTAGGTTGGTGCAAAAAATAATGTCGTTTTCTGACATATGTTACTTTTATATATGATTTCTGAATTAATTCATTGATATATATAGGCTTTTTGCAGGCTTTTCGACAGCATGGACAAAATTCAAATCCGCACGATTTTCTTGTTCCAGTTTAAACTAGGCCGAAAAGCTGCCGAGACAGCTCGTGATATCAATGATGCGTTTGGCCCAGGAACCACTAACGAACGTGTGGCACAACGGTGGTTCAAGAAATTTCGCGATGGTGACGAGAGCCTCGAAAATGAAGACGGTCGCGGCCGGCCGACTGCGGTTGATAACGAACATTTGAAAGCCTTAATTGAAGCCGATCCTCGCAAAATCACACGAGAAGTTGCTGTTGAACTCGAGGTCGACCACTCAACAGTCGTTCGCTATTTAAAGCAAATAGGGAAGTCAAAAAAGTTGGATAAATGGGTGCTGCATGAATTGAACGATAATCAAAAAAATCGTCGTTTAAGGTGTCTTCTACGCTCCTTCTACGCAACAAAAACGACCCATTTCTCGAGCGGATTGTGACGTGTGATGAGAAGTGGATCTTCTACGACAACCGGCGACGTTCGGCACAGTGGTTGGATACCGGAAAAGCTCCACATCACTTCCCGAAGCCGAAATTGCACCAAAAAAAGGTTATGGTGACTGTTTGTTGGTCTGCGGCCGGTTTCATCCATCACAGCTTCTTGAATCCGGGCGAAACGATTACGGCGGAGAAGTACTGCCGACAAATTGACGAAATGCACCAGAAGCTCCAACGTGTGTGCCCGAGATTGGTCAATATGAAGGGACCAATTCGCCTCCATGCCAACGCTCGCCCACATGTTGCTCAACTGACCCTGCAGAAGGTGAACGAATTGGGCTACGAGACTCTGCCTCATCCGCCATATTCACCGGACCTCTCGCCCACCGATTATCACTTTTTCGAGCATCTCGACAACTTCCTGCGCGAAAAATGCTTCAAAAGCCGAATCGGCCTTCAATGACTTCATCGCTTCCAGAACTCCGGATTTCTATGCTAATGGGATAAATAAAGTTGTTTCTCGTTGGCAAAAATGTGTCGATTCTAATGGTTCTTATTTCGATTAATAAAGTTTATTATGAAAGGAGTTATGATTTTTTGAAGTTGAACGTCAAAAACGACATTATTTTTGCACCAACCTAATGTATATATATATATATATATATATATATATATATATATATAGTGTTTCAAAAAAATTATATAATTTCTTAATCAAATACCTTGACCTATTCTCCTTCACAAATTTATCAACATATATAGAAACAAATCAGCATTCTATGTTTATTGCTTTATGTTTTGTTTCGGGAGGAGTGGGGTATTCAGTTATAGAAAAGCCACTCACTGGAAAAGAAAAGACTTTAGATTCTGCCCGAACACAGGTGAACAAAACTGTGTAGCGTACATATGTGATAGAATTCGCTATAAATGCACCAACTGTAATGCCGATTTAGACATGATACAAACATTACAAAGGGAAAGGCCATCTGTGAAGTGCGAAATGATCAGAACAACGACCATCACCAGAAGAAATGGTTTATCGGTTTCAGGAAACTTTTTGCGAAGCCACAGGATGTTTATAAAAAAAGCATGTCTGGAAACGCGGATTACTGAAACAACAGTTCAGCGTGTAGTAAGGAAATGTTTGCGAATGACACTGTTGAAGCGGCTGCCCCCTCAGGCCTTAAATAAAGATGACAAGTACAAGCGCAAGCAAGTCTAAAAAAATATTTGATGAATAACTCTTTTATTGATCGATGAGTATGTTTTGTTTCATTTGTCTCGACAATGTAGTTGCTTAGTTAAATATCAAATGATATCATTTTTCAAAATACCATATATATATATATATATATATATATATATGTATGTGTGTGTGTGTGTGTGTGTGTGTGTCTGTGTGTCTGTGCGTGCGTGTGTGTATGGTATTTGAAAAAATGATATCATGCCGAGGGCCGAGCGGTTAGAAAGTTCGCTTTCTGACCGTGAGACCCGGGTTCGAATCACACCATGGTTGATTTATCAGGAAAGTGATTTCTTGATGTTACCGGTCTGGGGGCTGATATCCCAGATTTGGAAAGTGCCCGAAAACTATACCACGAGTTGACCCAAGACTTTTGTGTGAAAGTTGTGTAGACAGAACCACTGGAAGCCATCGGTGTTTGCGCTAGCACGAAGTCACAAGTCATCGTGACTGAGGTTTTGAGCCTGCTGGCCTTGTTCAGACTGTTGATCACGGTAGATAACGCACTTTCTCCCAGAAAGTCTAAGATCTGCTTAGCATATTTGAAGTAAAAACGACAGATGAGCTCTGTGGATGTTGAACAGAAACAAATGTTCTTGAGAAGGCGACTGAAATTTGGATTAGCTAGTAGCCCTAAAATGTTGTAAATGAGTTAATTACTGGACCTTACAGTCAGACTGAATTACAGAAATTAGCACCGATCATGGCTTCAAACCTGAAATTAAAAAAAAAAACAAATACCAATTTAAAGTAAGCAACACTACGAGAAGTGTGTACGTTGGCCGAAAAAATACATGTTCATGATTCTTCAAGAATTACATGAAAATCATTTCTCAACTGATGGTTGACTGAGACTTTAGGAATTTGACAACGTACACAACTTAGAGAAAAAAAACATTTCTTGGCTGGGGTTAATACTGTAGGCAATATATATTTCATGTCAAATTTTATGCTAGCAAGACTTTCAAGTCACACTGGCTGTAATGAAGATTTCATCTAATTTTAGTTATATGTAGTTTCAGTATGTCCGGTGTTAGCGCGTTAAGCTAAAGTGTTTTTTTTTTTCATGCAAAATACTCCTTGATATTCCACAAATCTGATTAGTGTTCGCCTCAACAGAAAAAAAAGCTTTCACAGACACCTGTTTAATGGAAGGAACACATCTTTTCTAGCTATTAATACAACCGTTCTGATATAGTGCATCCTTTAAATGAACACTATATAGCAAAAGTTTGAGAAAATTCTGGATTTTGAAGAATCACCTAAAAATTCATGGTTACGCGCTTTCTTCAAAACTAAGATATTAACTCTTTCTCTTAATAAAGGTTTTCTTCATATATTCAATAATAATAATAATAATAATCAAATTAACCCATTAGTACATACATTTTCCTTACAACTTCAGCTATTTTTGCTTAATGTAACTTGTTACCTTTCGGCAATCTTAGAAATAGCGAATTTTAACTTTTAGGTAACCCCTTCTCAAAACAGTGAACGGTAATTATTAAATCGAAACGGTGGTCCCAAATATTTAGCCTTTAATGTAATATGAGAATGGAAAAAACTGTTCAAATGTATCGGAAAGCAGTTTAAAAATATTCTATTAGTATTATATAAGTCGAAACAGTTAAAAAGTTAGCCAACTCTTGAAGCAATATTGAACATTATAGTATAATGGTCGGAAACTTACGGAACTTACGGCACCGATGCCACATGTAGCACACTAATCAATTTCTAATGGCACACAGCCACAAATGACATAAGGAAGTCCGAATCAAACTACTTCAACGCAAAGAAATTATTTAACTGTTTCAAAACTGCTCACTCCTTGAAACTATAATAAACACTTAAAAATATTTTAAAAATATTTTATCTCTATTAATGTGGTTTACTGTATAAAATATATTTAGAACAGGTATATTGACCTTGACCTGTACAAAAATAGGTTTGCTGTTGACACACTGAGTGATTTTAAAACCCCAAGTCGGCACATAATTATCATAAGGTTGCCGACCCCTGTTATTGTACGTCAAGGGCAAGTATACAAATGTAAAATAACTAATTCAGGTATATACTATTTTGGGGGATTAATGTATTAATACTTCCTTCTTTAAGCGTCATGCGTGACAAACTTTGAGGCAATCATATCTGAATTCGATTCATGATTGACTTGGCAAAATAATTCAAACAGTAGGCTGGCGTTACTTTCTGTAGTAGACTGGATGCCAGCCAAGTCTATATGACCTAGTCTACCTTGTAATTTACCCATAAACTGGAAGGAGAATAGATTGACTCATAGCTTTCTTCAAGGGTATCACTGTACAAGTGAATGTAACAAACCCGACTGGAATTCGAACTCGCACCGCACGCACTTCAACGTTTACTTCACCGGATATTCCCCAGTGGTCACCCATTTAGGTTTTGACCAAGCTTAACGTTGCTTAACTTTCTTTATATACCACGACCTGATTTCCCTACAAATCATCTAGTATCAAAATTCTTTAAAAAAAGTATAAGCTGAAAATCGTGTGAGATACTGTTCATATAAATATAATTATACCCTGTTATTTATTACCAAGATTGTTTTGTTAATTATAGATTTATAGCGAAAACATGAATTTTATATTATAATCTGTCAAATCCATTAGAAAACTATTTCAAATTCATCAAAGAGAAGATATTTTTTTACAAACATCCCTCCTGACAAATAATCCCTTGACACATTTACTAAGGGATTAAACTTAACCATTCACGGTAATAGCAATGTTAATATAGGAAGATCGTATAGCAACAAAATTAAGAGAGGTCTGCCTGATAAACTGAAAAATCAGCATTTAATACCTTGATTTTATTGAACACACGTTCATTCTCTCTTAGAAAATTCACAAATATTTTCTCATTTAGAATTTGTTTACGATTAATATCTATTAGTCGCAAGTTACATCAAAAAACAAAGTTTCTTGTAAAAGCACACTGAATCTGGCGCAACATTTCGGTATATTTTAATATGTTGGTTCTTATCTGTAATTTAGTTAACAATGAACATTCTTTTTTATCTATTAAATGATAATTCTGTCTGAACCGAACTGAGAGTGAATAAACTGCAATATCCTCTCTAAAATTTTGGGAAACTAAAAAAATAAGGAATAATGAGTGATTCCTTGTTTAGCAACTAAAGGATTAAACGCACAAAATATATCGACAAATGTCTATTTCCATGTGCTATTCAATAAGCAATAATAACCAGTGTTATGTATTTTTAGATAGTCGAGTATTCAGGAAAAATGATATCAAAATAATGCACGTTAAAACTTGTCATATTCTCAACACCTTTTAATGAATCACGGCCGACAGAAATGCTATACTATTCTAGTAGGCCGTGAACCTCGAACTCCTGTTTCTCCAATCCAATGCTCTATATACTCTATCCCCGAGCAGAAAACTTTAGTCGTGCTGAGCGCTCAACAGAGATTTCAAAAGGTTAACATGTTGCGATAATCAAATTTAGTTACTTCATTGCAGCTATTCTGCCTCCGTTGACAGGATATCCTGCGGAAATATTTCATGTTTGCAATTCGGGCTAACTTAATCATGCCGAAATGAATCACTGATTTAATGATGCCATGTGTCGCCGGGCGTGATGTTGTCCTGCAAAAAGAGTCGATGCGAAACTACAAAACAAAAACAAAAACAAACAAATAAATCGAAGAAGTAGTTCGCAAGTCGCCTGTCTAAGAAAACATATCTCAGGTTTGATAAACATTACAAAAAAAAAAATTAAAGTTTAGAACAACACAGTAAATGCACAGAGACATTCGTGAGATTGTTAGCTAACTCATTTCACTGACCAGGAGTCTGGTACAGTGCCTCCAAATTAGGATTTTATATTATAGTCACAATTTTAATCATAATCTTCATCATAATCTTCATGATCATCGCAGTCGTCGGGATCATCATCATCATCATCATCATCAATATAATTCTCATGAAGGGATATGGTATTATGGTATTTGCACGGCTGGATTCCTGACGACTGCGAATGTATTGCGAATGTATGCCGGAGAGGTATTCATTCATGCATAGCGTGACTTGAGTAAGTAGACCTGGGGAAACCTATCCCTCCGTTGAAGAAACCAAAAACGCATTCCTCCAACTTGAAAGCTCGCCTTGGTCACGGACACGTAGTCGTTGATCCCATCGGGGAGAAACTCTGCACTTGCCTTTGACTCCAGTCTAGGAAGTGCAGCGATGCTGTCTTATCTCTGCACTGGCTGCATATATTCCCATGCATCCTAGTGTACTCATTTGAGTTGATAGAATCTACTAAATGGTTCATCGACCCACTTACAATTTTTTTTCAATCCTGTTCGATGCCTGGTAACCCTACTCACTAGAAAAGACTTGGTGGCGAAGCCATTTAATTGCCTACAAACTGAACATTATACTAGTATAGGGACTTCCGGTTTTTGGGCATAAATTTTCGATATTTAATGATTAAAATTAAATTTTAAGAATGAAAAATCTTTCTTGAAGATTTCATTTTAGCTTTAATTGAAATTTTAATAATTAAGTTTATTATTTCCATTAAGTAAAATATTCTGGAGTATTTCAGATAGAAATTATATAGATTGGAATATCAAATTCAATTCTGATTTCTTAAAATTTTCTTAAAAGCGAACATTTTCATAATTTTAAGAAATTTGTAAACAAAACAAGTTTTTCTATTTTCAAATTCTTTCAAAAAATAAATATATATTTCTGACACGTTATTTTAGTAAAATTAGAAAATTTAAAGTTAAATTAATCTAAATAAGATACCTCACTTTCGGTTAATATTTATCAAACGGGTCTCCCAACCACTATTATTGTCCTCTGCTAAAAGTAGACTAGTTTCACACCTAGTGTAACTCTGTATCAAATTAGAAAATGTTTGTCACTACGCTGAGATATCAGTTATCCTGATAATCTAGCAAAATATTAATATAATGTATACTTCGATGTTATTGAAAATATATGATTGAACTTGGTTAAGTAAATAATTACCGCTCCATTTTTATTGTAAAGTATTAACAAATGGTTATCATTTCACTTTAGTTTAGAAAAGTCATGTAATGGCCAGTGAGTGACATCAATTAATAATGTCCAGGCAAGACATATCTGCCCAGGTATGTTGCTATTCATCACACCTTGAGGCAAGACGTGTCTGTTCAATCCAGTTACTGTGCACGCTTTGGAGAAGTTAGACATCACAAGTCCATAGTGACAGAAACATGGCAGACACCACCGACCTGACCTTATCCCGTTGGATAATATTCAAGTAGGACCCTCTGATTTGCTTGTTTTGCACATATGTTGTAGTTCCTCAGTGGGGGACAAATTATCGTATTGTGCTATATATATTTATATTTATTTGCTGTATTAATTTAAACTTTTCGTTTTTTTACTGGTTTTTACAAAATCTATTCTGTATATATTATATTTTACTTCAAATGTTACTCTAAGTTGATAAGTGTTTTGAGAAAAAAAGCATATTTACTACAGCAAAAATCTTAAGCGTTAACTATATGAAAGATCTTCCAATTTCGCTTTTAATGATCATTATCTTAAAGGGATGAACTACATTTTATTTTACTGTTAAATACGAATTTAAGTAATCAAGTGCTACTTTTTACCCAAATACACCCCAATATTTTTAAAAATATCAATTTCAATAATCAAATATTGAAATAAGAAAACTTTTAACTTTAGATTTAGTAATTTAATCATTTGAAATTCAGTGGTAATTATTAGTCCTATTCTACCTTATATTACTGCTAATTAATATACTTAAAGTATTGCTTGATAATATATTTACTTGTACTTTTTCTGCGAAATGTCCGTCTGCCAAATTTCGGTCGGCCAAATGTCCGGCCACGAACGAGCTTCACGCAATATCTCATATGAGAGATTTGGTAGAAAATGACAGCTATACTTAAGATTGCAGAATCATTCCAATCTATATTTGGAAGAATGCTCTTAATAATTGAACATGAGTATGTAGCAAGAAAGCTGAGTCTGAAAAATTTGAAGCAATTGACATTTACGAAACTCACATGTTCTGTAAAATGCATATGCAAAGAATATCCTGTGCTAGAAATGTCTTATACCATTTATTTAGATTTTTATTTAATCCTCTCATTACTGTAACAGTGAGGTTTTCTCTCTGACAGGTGAGATACTTTAATTCGAATTATTCTGACATTCAAGTTTTATCAATAAAAGATTCCGCTTGTATGTTATTAATACAATCCTACCTGAAGATTTGTTCAATGAACCCACCAAAAAAGTTAGCCCATTTTAAATATATGTTGGTAATCTTAATCACATTTTTTTAAATGTTCGCTTTTTGTACTTTTTCTTTGTTTTTCTTTTACCTTACCATTTCTCTTAATTCCTTGTGATATTTTTCTCATTATTCTTTTCATTTTAAACTTTATGTTAATACTTGACACAAAAAGAATATTATATATATATATATATATATATATATATATATATATATATGCAATTTTCATATATATTATTTATATACTGTATATGCGCGGTACTTGTTAGAAAACGTTCAATATCAGTGATAGAGCTAAAATATTTTGGATTGATGTGAGATTGTGACACTCGGTTTCATGGCCTTTGCGATCATCAGACAAAGTCATTGACTTTTAAATTTTGTATTTATTTATGGTTGCGTATATCGTATCACATCAATCCAACTCTCTCTCTCTCTCTCTCTCTCTCTCTCTCTATATATATATATATATATATATATATATATATATATGTGTGTGCGCACGCTAACGTATTTATAAATTGTTGCATGTTGACAGCGGCAAAGGATCTGGGCTCGGTTTTTTTTTCTTTTGTGCGGAGATCGCCGATCGTTTCTGTTCGGGAATGAAACATTTCAACACTGAGAATGTTAACTTAATTATTTTTATTCCTCATGTCGACATCTACATTATCTAACTATCCAGTGGTAGTTGTCCCTCCACCCAATTCTCAGTGGGGAGCCGTTTCACACAAGAAAGAGAAAATGTCTACATCTCTTGACGGGTAAGAACCAACTAGCTGAAATCTTTCTTCTACCTATATTTCATACGATAGCGCAACCAATCAAAATACACTACCTATTATGTTTCACATCTGAGCCTAGCTGACAAACTCCGGAAGTCGAAGCTGAGATACACTCCCTCTAAAAGTAATAGTCTGTTAAACTATTATTTAACACATTTACCTGCAAGTTAATATATTTTAATACTCCTTGTGCACAAATTTAATAGCATTTCTTCTTGTGGACAATAGTCTATCCACTTTCCAGAAACGCGGATACTAGGACTTACATTATAAAACCTTAAATTTTTATAACAGTTTCACACACCCTGTTACACATAAATAGATAACTTGCCCTCTTTCCGGCCCTTAAAAGACTTAAAACTAATACGTCTCGGAAAGGGATATATTTGATCGAAGTAGCTTAGTGGGATTGACTACTGTAATCAAGTAGTACACGGTAGCAGTAATCGACTGGTACTCGTCGTAGTCGCAGGTAATAGGTGTAGGCCAATAGGATAGCCAATGGCGTAGTCCAATGGGCGTCGTCATAGACTTAAACTCTGTCGTACCTACACTTCCGACTATATTTATGACGGACACCAGCGAATCATATTCCAGTGAGGGGGAGCTCAGGTGAAAGCATATTCCATTATATCAAAAAACATCTGCTATTCTAATTTAAAAAGTTGTAGGTCGTGCACATGTTTCCCCTAGCAGCCCTCGTTACCCAACCCCTTCTCCTATTGGGTCCCTTAGTCCTTAATGAATGTGCTTGTTTGTCTCGGTACCTTTAGGACTCGAAAATAAGATGTTTCTGACCCAAGACGGAGTTCTGTTGCTTCAACTTCTGTGCAAACACGACATGTCTACTCGGAACATTACGCATGTATTTCCTTTCCTAGTTTGATTGTCCCGTAATTTAGGGTGTTGGAGGTATCCTGTTTCTGGGTTTTGCGTCATCCAGCTGATAGTCAGTAATCCGAACCTTCCAGTAACTTCGAACGCCATGTCTATCCTATCAGCAGGTGTATAATATCGCTAATAATGTGCCATTTTGTGAATGGCTTGTGGACCGTGCAGTAGTTTCCGGTGGGACCTTTCAATGTCATGATGATTCTTACTGGTACGTCCGTATCTCTTGACAACACTATCCAGGTTATCTATACATGCGACTCCTGACAATATGTCTGTCTCTCTGCCTACCATTGTCCCACCAAAATCAACCAGTCAAAATACAAAGGAACAAAAATTTCAAACCCAATCTAAAAATAAACAAAGTAGATGGCTCGTATACCATCTCCTACACCAAACCTGAGGGGTCTACTTTCGAACTTTCCAGAAGTGGAACGCCATCTTCTCCAATCTAAACCAGATCTCCTGCTACATTTTGAGACCGGTATCAACACTAGAAGAGTTCAGAGTCCCGGACTACTCACTTCTTATTGCCAAGCATGACCACTTAAATCGCCAAGGCCAACGATTTGGAGCCTCTATCAAGGGCGAGTTTCCCTGTGACAAGGATGCAAAAAACGAGGAACCCAATCTCCCGTATATGTGGTTCCGCGTGCCACTTATCCAAATTACCGCATTCAACTTTGCTCTCTAACGTCGTCAGGAGGAAGGGACGGTAATCTTCGATCGAATATTTGAGAAGATTTGATAATGACCTCACTCAATTCCCCTCACACAGATTGCATATATGCGGAGATTTCCATATACATTATAAAGAATTGCTAGTCCACTCCAACAAAACTGATGCTGAAAGCAGATATTTCAGAGACTTTATTGCCTATGAACTAAAACAGATCATCGGAGAACCTACCCGGGTCCAGGGCAAAACTGTACATCAGACGAACCTACCTAATCTCTTCGTAACCTCCTGCATTGATAAATGCCTATACATTTTTTTGCCTCCACTAGGCACGTCAGGCCATTCCCTAAACAGTGTCCAGGTTGATGCCAATCCTTAAGCATCTCCTAATGTACTGTTCTAGAGAATAATTTTCGGTCTGCAATGGCAGGCTGAGCCAGATTTAGATACTACACGATCCTTTCTGAAATGGAGCGTTTTATGCCTTATAAAAAATTACAGTAAAAACAAACAGTCAAACTTGGTTGACCCCGGAATTCGCTACAGCCATAAAGCATCGTAACTATTATCTCAATATCTATTACAATGAGCGAAGTAGTTCCGCTCTCACTGCATTTAAAACTGCTCTAAATCGCTGCAAAATAGTTCTAGAAAGCGCCAAGTGCCGCTACGCACAAACAGTTCAGATCAAGGTGGAAAAGAAACAAATTGGTTCCCGTGAATTCTGCAAGATCACCAAACAATTTTTTGTGATGTCAACGAACACTCTTTGCCACTTTTGTAATGTCAACGAATACTAGCTGTCACTTTCGTAATGCTCGTCGTAGTAGAGACTTTATAATCGTAGATACAACTATAGTAACGCCGTTGAACAATACTGATGCCAGGCGCCTTCAATAACACTCAAACTACTAGTACTTGCTCGATAATACTCGCTCGAAAAGTAACCACCGAATAGTGATCCGAATAGTAAAACGTATAGTGAGATATTCACTAATCGTCTCACGCGGTCGTTTGCGGCACAAGGCCAGGTTTATTGTGGGGTATCCGAGCCCGTAGACTCGGGGAAAAATTCCCCGTAGACCCCGTAAAGACGGAGTTCGGTAGCTGTCTACCATCCCAGACGAGAAGCTGCCCTTCGACACAACCTTGTCTGGGTTCCTTTCTGTCGGAAGGCAGAGAGTTTGACAAGCACACTATCCACACAAATAATCCGGATATTCACCTACCGCCCGACGCGGTCAGATGCGGCACAAGGCCAAATATAATGTGTTGTATGTGTTGTTTAATGTGATATATCAAAATATCTCGTAGAACCCGTGAAAACAGCGTCGGGTAGCGCTCTACCACCTCAGACGAGACATATAATATCTATAAAGTTACATTTTTCCATTTTGATTCATTGATTACCAATTAATGGATAATCTTTTAATCGCAACTCTTCTATATTTATACTATTGTAAATAAATTCACATTATTTACATTTTTACGAATTTTAGTGATGTCAACGAACACTAATTGTCACTTTCGTAATGCTCGTTGTAGTAGAGATTTTGTAATCACAGATACAACTATAGTAACGCCGTTGAACCATATTGGTGTCAGATGCCTTCGAATAACACTCGTACAATAGTATTTGTTCGATAATACTGACTCGAAAAGTAACCAGCGAATAGTAATCCGTATAGTAATCCGTATAATGATGATATTCACTAACCACAACAGGCGGTCAGATGCGCACAAAGCCAAGTTTAATGTGCTGTATGTGGTGTGTAATGTGCTGTATCAAAATATCCCTTAGAACACATAAAAAACGGGGTCGGATAGCTATCTACCACTCCAGACGAGACATATATCTACAAAGTTACATTTTTTCCATTTTAATTCATTGATTACCAATTAACGGATCATCTTTTAATCGCACTTCTATATTTATACTATTGTAAACAAAGTCACATTATTTACATTCCACTATTTCTAGATATCCCGATTATCGAGGGGACAAAAATTTAACAGTAAATCTTACAGACAGTACTCACTCGATTCATGCTTTGATTAGTGCTCTGAAATCTTCGTATTCCAAAATTCGATTAGTGCATACATATTGGCCGATTATTGCGGTAAAACATTATTCTATTCAACCATATTCATTGGAAATTGATTTTTTAGGGATACCGATTTACTAAAAATTATTTAAAATTTAAAAATGGAAAATGGATAATTACTCTGTTTTTCAAGTATTACCTTATCGAAGTAATTATACTGTAATTGTGAATGGTTATAAATAGAAATTTTTTATAATATAAGCCGATAATAATAATATATATTTGAAAATTTGTATTAAATTTTTTTGGATACTTTGATTTATTTTAAAGGTCTTAAAAGGGAATTTCTGATTTTTTGTAAAGAAATGGGGATTTAATTAAATACAGAATTTTACATTTATTAAAATATAACGAAATGTACAAGATGTATGCATTTACTATGGAAAGATTATAAACAAAATTTTCAGGTTAAAATACTAATGATTATGATATATTTAGAAAATTTGAAGGGACCAATTCCCGGTATCACCAATTATATGAAAAACAGAAGAATACTATTCGGCAAACCACTCTAAATATATTTCTCATAAAAAAAATGTAACTGATAAACATTACTTCGTAGAATCTTTATTGTATCTTCTTATATGTGCCAATATCTTAATTAAAAAGTAAGCAAATTAGAAATTGTGGATGAGACTAAAATTTGAGGTACAAATTACGTCATTTCCTATATATTATTATATTTGTTTAATAGGTTTTTGATTTGTGCGTATCTGCTGATATTCACATTGACCGCACTAATCGAGGAATTCCTGTATTTTGTTTTAAAGTAGATTTTTACTGGCCAAAGAATATAGAAAAATAAACAACACAGTCCCCAAAGACAGAAAAAATAGTTTAGCTTTGACTTCGGTATGTTATCAATTAAGTTGGGAGCAAAATCTATGGTTAAGCATGAATTGCAGACTGGGCATTCTTGTTTTGGGTATCGGTCCCTTGATTAGAAGGATAAACTGAAGTAATTTGTAAAGGGATTGGCTCCATCAGACTATTTTGCTGTAGACACAGTCATTCCTGCTACAGCTGAGTACGCCTAAATACAATACAATTCAATGCAATACAATACAATACGTTTTAAACTGAATAGGTGATTTTTCGTTAGGATCGTGAGGGCTATATATGATGATTATATTAAAAGAAAACCTACATATAAATTTTTTAATTTAAATCGATCGGTTTTTATTTTCGATAAATGAAAAGAAATCAATATAATATCAAACAGATACTTCATCGTCGTCTTCTATTTGCACTCTCCTTTCGGAAATTTAGCGATCATGACTCACCACAATTTCCTATCCGTTAAAACTCTTACTAAAAATTGTCTTTTTGTCATTTTCCCTAAACCCTGTACTGCCATCCATTTACACAAGCTCGTTAGGTAGGTTATTTGCTGTTGCTCTCTGTCCCTCTTGCCTTCGATATGCCCTGTGTATGACAAATATTCAAAGCTGTCTTTCCACATTACGTACCTTAGACATTTCAATTTTCACTTTCCGACGTTACCTATAAATGTTCTTTTGGATTATATTTTCTCTAAAACATTGTCGTTGCTCACATGTCCAGTCCATGATATTCTCATCATCCTTCTGGAGAACCACCTCTAATTTTTTTCTTCATATTTGTGGAGATGATCTAGAACTCAATGTCATATCGACGGGCTGATATTATACTATAGTTCAGTACACCTTTCTTGGTTGCTAATTCAATTGTCCTGTTTCTTAATACTTTCAAACTTAGAAGATTACTTTCTCTATCTCAATGCGACTTCGGATTTCGGTGTCACACTTTACGTCCTCTGTTAAATATTTCTTAAATACTTAATTTTTTGTATTTGCTTAACTTCTTCAATTTGTAATGTCCATGTTGGGTATTTTTTTGCTAATAATTATGCATTCTGTCTTAATCCTTTTGATTCGCTTTCCTTCAATACCTTCTGTAGGAGTTCTTTTAGTTTCTTTTATGAATCTGCTACAACTGTCATATGCATATCTTATGCTGTTAATTTTGATGCTGCCATGAATCTTAGTCAGTCTTTTATGCGCTATGCGTGATACACGCTTAGGCGATTATAAATCGAATGATACATGACTGACGAGGCAGGTTTTTTTTTTTTCCGGCGTTAGGTTGCCATTTCTTTCTGCGATAGACCCGTTGCCATCCATCCTATAGAACCCGGTCTGTCGTGCTATTTACCTATGGTGGGTGGAGAAGAAGAAGATTCATACCTTTCTCATGGGTATTAACACGTAAGTAAATGTAATGGATTTGACTGGAATTCGAACTCGGCTCTCCAATTCCTCCACTCGGGCTGATATCCATTACTCCACCGTGCTATCTCTGCTAGCTTTTAATTATATAAGAATTGTGTAACTGTAATGATGGTGTCTTCACAACAGTTTATTATGAAGACACATGCTTAAACCATTTTCTGTGTTGTTGTTGTTTATATATATATATATATATATATATATATATATATATATATATATATATATATATATATATATATATATATATATATATATAATGAAATTATTTTCTATCCGTATGCAGTCGGATTATCGTAATATCCTTCCCAAGTATGTCAAGGTTTTCTTAACCCTTTGAGACCTGACCGATCACCGCTTTACCGGTGGTAGAGAAAAATGACGTAATGCCCAGGCACCGGCTGAATAGTGGTAGAAAATTAACTTATTACAAAGCCACCGGTTGAACGGTGGGTAAACACTTGAAACTATTTTTATATCTACCGTGAAACACTACATATCTATAATGTGCGAGGTTTAATTCGCGAGCTTCGAGCAGAACGGTTAAAAATGTTCAGCAACGCAGGGTTCAAATGTTTTCTCGAAATAGTAAAATGTGTCAAATATAAACTTGTATTTAACCGAGTGAAAGACTTTTTACATTTCTAATAGATTTAAAACTACTTCATATTTTAAATATTTCAATAATACAAACAATTCGATAATCCAAATAATCAATAATCCAAATTATTAATAATCCAAATATTAAAATAATCCTATAATCTAAATATTTCGATGGAAACAAACAAAAAGTATTCTGAAGTGCTATGTAATACCTTACCTCCTGTATTGATGCGAGTTTTGGAAAATTTCGTTGTAAATAAAGAAGAGATTCGAAGTGTTAAAGGTGTGGTTCTATATACGGATGTTGAGAATACCATGGGAAAATTACGCAAACAACCAAATTCTAAATAGAATCAAAACTTGAAAGACACTCATAATTAATAAGAGTCATTTGCAGGACATATGATGAGGAAGGACAGTTTGGAAAATTCAAATGGAAAAAATTTGTGTTAAATAATGAAGAAAGGGTTGATAATCTCTAAAAATCAAGACAAAGCAAAATCACCACTTATAATGAAACCGTTCTTATGAATAGAACTGCATTCAAATATCAATACAGTTTCAAACAGAATTATAAGTCTCTCGGGAATATTTAAATAGGTATTGAAAAACAGGGTTTCATTCATATTTGTCAGCTTCTGTTGCGATCCGCTCCTCGAAGTGTATGCATTCATTCTACCCTCCTGAAATTTTACATCGACAACAATTTGAAAGAATCTTTGTTCTCTTCACAATAGAATTGATAAATAATATAAAAAGTGAAATAATCTTCTTTTATACGTGCCTCAGCAAGGCCCAGGCGAGCATCGCTTTACTGAACATCCTTTCTTTTACATGCATTATTTACATTATTCGGACTGTTATCTTCATCTTCATGGCCATATTCACAACTTCTCGGCCGTTAAACGCTCCGACCTTTGTCAGCTGACTGGAATTTTAAACCGTACCCTTTATTTCGTCCACCGTGGTTGATTGTTCTAGTTCCACGTGTCATGCCTCTTTCGGATGTCTCAGATATTTCGCTTTAACTCAATTCTCAAAAACGCTGATGAGGACTCATGTGTTTCAAAAGATTGCATCTAATAATTTTCTCTACTGTTTTTTTTTTTAAATTCTAAAGTAATCACATTTATGAAAATTTATTCGCATTTTAAATAAGAACATAAATACAGCAAAGATAAAATACCTATTCTTCTTCGTAAGACGACTTTGCAAGTATATTTGCTTACAAAATAAGCAGGATACGTATATATAAGTGTATGTGTGTGTGTTACAAAAAAGCGAGTACAGATAAAGCGGTGGATTGAAGTATAATATTTTAACTAAAATTACGTACAACTCATCGACTAGATAACCATGCAGACAGTTCGGATAATTCAATATCCGATTATTTCCGTGTTCAGCAACTGTCAGCAAGATCTCCGGCGAGAATCTATCAATGCCAAATCGATTTAAACTTCACCCACAAAATGAGAATCAGATTTTTCTTGGTTCCTACCAGTTCGATAGTGGTCTTATGATTTATCAGAAACCTCATTCCTAATTCCACCATTTATTCGTTATCTAACCAAAATCTATTTGTTCCGACTTGTAAATCAAGTATTACTGACTTCTAAAAAAAATAAAACAAGCACCGTTCATTTATTGCTATGCTAAGAAGAAAATATAGTTTATGCCTTATTGATGATGTTTATAAATAAAAAAAATAAAAGGTATGAGATTTTAACACCACCTTAATTAACTTTTCCGTGATTACGGATTGGAAAAAGTGTCAATATCAGGAGTCTGCATTTGCCAATGATGTTTCAAACAAAAAATATTATATGAAATATTTATAAATAAAAGCAATATACAAATAACACTGTGGAAAATTTCTCAGAGTTAACCTTTAGAAAAAGACAATATTTATAAATATAAAATTCACTATCCAGAACAACTTATCCCATCAAAATAATCTTAAAATAGTCACAAACATTTGTAAAACCATTATGGATATACTCAGATCCTCAGACACTAATATCAATTATATTTCTGAAGCAAGCATTTATAAAATAAATTGCCAAAACTCTTCCTCCCAATATATTGGAGAAACAAGAAGAAATTTTAAAAAAAATGCATTTATGGGCACAAAAGAGATCACACAAAAAACAACTTAGGTAATGCACTAGTCATACATACTAGTAAAGTCAACCACATTTTGATTTTAAAAATGCTACACTCATAAAAAAATAAAATAACTCACTGAGAAGGAAAATCCTCGAGAGTGCCGCGATTGAACATTATCCAAATATTAATCTACGCCCAGGCCTTTTCCCTATTTCACCTTTCTTAACAGAATTACTACTCTCCTAAACAAACGTGCACAACAATATCAAGAAATCAAATAAAATGGTTGAATCCGCACACGACAATAAAAACAATATCTCCACACATGACAGTACTTGACGTAATTTGCAGTTAACAGTATGAAAATAACGTTTTCTAAATTATTCCAGTTGCTAAGGACATTTTGTTTTGTTATTAATATTTACTTTGATTAATAAATTCATTTTGTTTTTTCCTTGAAAAAGTCCATATTGGACGAAACACGTCGGCTACTATTACAGTTTTCCTACTGTCTTTTACATTTATAAATAACACTGTATAAATTCATGGATTAATTTGACATTGTGTGTTTTTTACAATGATAAAAATAAATATCTTTCGGATGTGGCTATTGTAATGAGTAGGGTAAGGTTGAATGAATGATGATTTCAAAGAATAAATCCTACAAAATGATTTCCTTTTTTATTACGAGCGGACCAGTTTGTTTCGATAGCAACGAAAACCTGTTGGCTGTCAACTTTCATATATTTACAATAGATTTATTGCATATTATTTTAATGATCTTTCCTCTTCTGTCCCTCATATTTACGCATTCAACGCAATACTAGTTTGAAAGCTAACCCTCATCCTTTTACATTTGAAATGTTTAGATGCAACCGTAATTTCTATTCTAAAGGTTTCTTCTTTTGCCCTTCAAGCTGGTGGGATACTTTTTCCGGCTTCTTACTTTCCATTCAAATTTGATGTTCAAAAATTTAAATCAATGGTTATCTATTGTTTCCTTAAATTCTTTTCTTTATATGTTTTTGCTTTACTTTTCTTAATAAATTTTTTCTTCTGTTTCTCATGTTCTTACAGTTTCAGTAACCGCTTGCGTCTTAGTAGCTTTATTGTCTTTCTTGGGGTGAAATGTTTAAAACTGATAGCTATCATATTATATATGATTCAAGTGAAACTTCAATTTTGCTTATAAACATTCATTGTCATTATATAAATGAGGCCAAGGATATTTTCCTTTATTTGTGAAGCAATCAATCATCTCAATACTTATTCTCTTCTATGAGTTCTCTGTCATCTCTGAAGATGAAAGTGACTAGAAAAAAAAAAAAAAAAAAGAATTATCCCGATTCGTACACTGTATTCGGAAATAATATCCGGTAAATTCGCTTCGCAAAACGGTTTCTTAAAATACTTTATCGATTAATTATAAGATCGATTGAATATATCATATTTCAGTCATTAACATCTGACACACAATGGATGTCCATCAGTTGCCAAACATTGAAACTATTCCTAAAGTCGAATGCAAACTCAGAATTGACCTCGTAAGATGCTAATCCCGAAATCCATCAGATTTTGCTTAAGGTGATCGTTTTAAGGCTTAAGAACAGACTCAAGTATTAGTTAATGAAATGATTTTCGATTTAATCTTTTTTTTTTCCGATACAGACGGGGTAAATGGTTCTTAAAAAGAAAAAAAAGAATAATTATTAAATTGAACATCTTTCTTTGTTTTTCTTTTTTACTTAAACCAGAAATTTTACACTTAGATAAAATCAATTAAATTATCCTGACAGACATTTATAGCCAGATCATTTTTTCGCCATATATCACGAATATTCTTCATAGAACAAATATATGTGAAAAAAAATTATCTATTTATTAAAAATTAAATTCATCCCATGACTTATATCCGTTTCCGGGATGCGTATATTTCAGTTAACAGTTAGAATAAACCCTCATGGTATGTTTTAGACGCAGGTTTATCGATCATCGACAAAGGTAAAACGGAGATGTCCAAGAATGTCGAGATATTTAGGGTATAGAAAAACTATGCCATACAGCCGTGCTGGGGGCAGCTAAACTACATAGGGGCTGAGCACCGGAAAACCTCAACCGGTGTAGGGTCAGAAAGAAGCCCCCAAGCTAAAGGGGCGGGTAAAGGGAGATGAATGCTATTCAATCTATTGTACACTAAACAGTCCTTAACAATGAACGAAACGACAAAAGAAGTTCGAATTGCGATTGAGACAAGACATTTAAGCTCACATTTAGCAGAGGGCGTATTCCTACCTTAATGAATTAAGGTAGGAATACGCCCTCTGCTAACCATTAATGTTTTCACTTGCAGACCATGATGGGGGTTATAGTTTCCAGAGTTTTTTCTACATCAGATATTTTGTCTATTTTTCTATTTTTATTATTCTTGAAATGCTACAGAGGACCAAATGATGCTACCATAAAAATTATTTTTTTAAGTATTTCAACCCAAGCAATGCGGGGTGAAACTAGGACGCAAAGGGTTACAGAGTGTGACAGCAAGAGTAAAAAGGGGTGTTTGAGGAAAGGATAACGAGAAAGACTGGAAACAAGATCAAGGCATCAGAAAATGTCGATTGACACGACATTTGTATATTTGAAGATTATAGTAATCAGGGAAGCAAATAAGAGGAAGGGTACCAGTGAACGCAGCTCGTTGGAGCAGTTGCCATGAAAATATATGTAGAAAAGACAGGGGGAACCCACAGAAAAGCTGCCGAATAACATGATTAATTTCAGGCTATTTTCAAGTGAAATCTGAGCGGTATTATCATTCTATGTTATATATCATAAGATTAAGCAATTATTTCATATTTGATTAATTTCAGATTGGTTAAAGTTCGGTAACACCGCTTGCTGTTTCGCTTCATACAACTGGTTGGAAGATGAGAAGGCCCGAAGGCGCGACATGGCACTACAGACATCCCGGTATTATACAACTGTTGATCAGAGCGGCCGCTCAAGACGCTACGCAAGAGTTAGGGCTCCTAACTACCAGTCGGAAACAGCAACCAGAGAACTGTCAACCGTGTACCCTCAGAATGAAGAGGTGATGCCACAGACTACACACATCACGGGAGAAACAGAGCTGCACTAATACAGAGGCCAGAGAGAGAGAGAGAGAGAGAGAGAGAGAGAGAGAGAGGGAGAGAGAGTACGGGGAACCACTTCCTAAACAAGAAACAAGTCGTAAGCCTCTACTCATGTCCAAGAGAAGGGGGAGGAGTGTTGACCGGGCGGTAGGAAAGACTACCTACTCCTATTACATATAACACATACAGGAACGACAAAACTAGATGGAATGATAAGAAGGGGAGGTAATTTGCAAAGAGACTTGGCTGGCACTTGGATTTTACCCTTTCGCAACATTAAGTTTTAACTTAGTATAAGTCCCATTGTCTATTCTAAAAAGAAATTGAAGAAAATAAGGTTAACCGGATTTATTGCTATGTCATAATAAATGCCCCAACATACATGGCAGCACGTGTTAGTCCGCTTTCTTCCTCATGATAGCAAGTGAATGTACCGCTTACCTTAAGTCCAAGCATCGACCTGGTGACGGGGCAACGACCAATCCTCCGCTCTCACCAAATAGTGGGCTTCGGAGGAATGCTTTCAATAAAATTAAGAACAACAGGAGAAAGAACGGCGAAAACAAATTCCAAGTTCAGACAATTTATCAAGCAAGAAGAGTCGGCCAACTAGATCATGAGAATACTGACGAGAGACTTTCACATCTCGCCAAAGACATTCAATTTTCCCTTTTTTTCTGATTTTTCTTTCGAAACAGGGTTTCTAACTAAACCATCAAATAGGTTAGAATTATTAGGACAAAATGTGCTACTATGGGCAAACACACTAACGAGTAAGGGGAGAAAAAAATAAAAATAAAATACATCAAATTTAAAGATTAAAAAATTAACTTAAAAAAATAGAGAAAAATGAAAATACTCACACAAGGCAGCAAGTGTTTGTCCGCTTTCTTTCTCATGATAACAAGTGAATGTACGGCTTACCTTAAGTCCAAGCATCGACCTGGTAGTTGGGGGTGATCAACGACCAATCCTCTGCCCTCACCAAATAGTGGGTTTGGCATCCCGGCCTTCTCCGCAAGCTCCAGGTTTATGGCATTACGGGTCGATTGTTTAACCTAATACAATCATTCCTGTCAAACCGTGAACTGAAGGTCGTTCTCAACGGATTCTCCTCCAGTTCCTATCCACGAACGCAGGTGTTCCTCAAGGCTCCCTCCCAGGCCCCACTCTATTCTTTATCTACATAAATGTCTTTCCTGACGCCATAAATTCTCAAGTTGGCATCTACGCGGATGACACCATAATTTATTCCTGCCTCAAAAACAAATCTAGTGTCACTGACATAACTAACCTGGCCGTGGGTCTCGAAAAGGACCTCCAATCGGTTGTGAACTGGGGCAGGAATTGGCTGATCAACATTAATGCCTCAAAAACAAAACTGCTCTCTACTAATCACCACAGAGGTCCTTCCCTGTCCTCCATTAGAATGTCTGACGCTCAACTTCTTGAGAGCACCTCTCTGCGGCTCCTCGGTCTCACGTTGACTGCTGACCTGAGATGGAACAAATACATTGAGTCAATTGCTTCGTCCACCCCAAGGAAAGTTGGCTCCCTGTGCCGCGCCAGGAAATTTTTCTCCCCGGAATTGATCCTCCAAATCTACAAATCAACAATTCGCCCTTGCATGGACTATTGTAGCCATATATGGTCTGGAGCCCCTTCTGTTTGCCTCGGGGTTCTTGATACGCTCCAGAGGCGGATATGCAATATAATTGGCCCTGCTATGACATCTCGTCTACAGTTACTTCCTCACAGACGCGCCGTCGCCTCTCTCTGTCTGTTTTACAAATACTTTCATGGCAATTGTTCCGAAGAACTGCATTCGCTGGTTCCCAGACTTCATGAGTTCAAGCCCCATACGAGGCTGGCATCCCGCTCTCACAATTTCACTGTTAAAACTATTAAATGTAGCCGTCTCTTCTACTCCAATAGCTTCATATCTCGCACTTGTGGAACTCCCTTCCCTATTCCAGTTTCCCTGAGAGCTATAATCTATAGGTATTCAAATGTAATGTCAATCGGCATCTCCAGTTGCCTTGATCTATCCACTGCCCTTCTCCTCATCCTTTCTTCTATCTCTCCTATCTGATATTCTGTAACCCCTTGCATCCTAGTGGCTTCTCGCTTTTCTTAGG
Source organism: Acanthosepion pharaonis (assembly GCA_903632075.3). Taxonomy (NCBI): domain Eukaryota; kingdom Metazoa; phylum Mollusca; class Cephalopoda; order Sepiida; family Sepiidae; genus Acanthosepion; species Acanthosepion pharaonis. Next base: position 353,459 of record CAHIKZ030005536.1, read on the forward strand.
TTGAAAGGCTTAAAAAAAAATAAATAAATAAAAATAAATAAATAAATAGCAGCGACTGATTATTTATTCTTCTAGCGTTAGTGGTGCCGTTCATTCATGATTCTTGTCAAAATGACATAATGGTAATTCCAAGAATACTTGAAGTTACTACTTCCAAGGACTCACAAGATTGCCTGAAGAGAAAAGAGACAAAAATCTGTCTCGTATTTGGGCAAATAATCCCTAATTCCGTTGAACATGGAAGACTTCACTTCAAAGAGTGTCATATTATTAAAGAAAATACTGAAGTTAAGTATATATATATATATATATATATATATATATATATATATATATATATATGCCCATTTCATTGAATACAACAGACAAGGGGCTTATTTTTTTTTTTTTTTGTTTTTTTAATTTTTCATGAGATCTAATTTTTTTTCCTTTCGGACGATAAATTATATAAAAAGTGTCCGAATGTTCTTTTTATCCGAGCGCTTCGGCTATACATTTATCCATTTTCATGGATTAAATATTTTAATTGTTGAATAAGAAATAGTTTGTTGTTTGTATGTTTTATAGAATGTATAACCGAAAGCACTCGGATAAAGAAGAACATTCGGACAGATTTTATATAATTTATCACCCCCCGCAAAAAAAATAGATCGCATGAGAGTTTGTATGAAAACTAAATAAAAGCACCTTGTCTGTCGCATTCAATGAAATGTGCATGAAAGAAGGATTGCTGCCTAAATACACACACACACACACACACACACACACACACACACACACATATATATATATATATATATATATATATATGTAAATTATCATTTACATAGTTGGTAAAATAAACAGAAAACTATATTTGTGAAAGAACTTCAATCGTTTTGTAACAGTTTGACATGGATGTTGGCACATTCATTTCACGCTGGTTAATGGTTGATATATAAAAAATATTATCAATCAGTATCAAATATTGACATTCATGTAAAATGATAAGTTGAAATTGACTCAAATAGAAGAATTTATATTCGTTGAGAAGAATTGCGTAAATGAATTGCATTAATTAAACCATGAATAAATTGTTTTAATTGTAGAACAAATAATAATGTAAAGAAAAAGATTTTATTCACAAACTTCAGGCATCGGAACAATGATATATTTGAATATTAAATCATTTCATGACTGGAATTTTCTTCTTTCTACAGATATAATATCTGTTCAGTTATACAAGCATAGTTTGGACACATTTTAAAAAACTGACATCAAAACACAAAGAAAAAGAATGTGACATTTCTGTTCCACTGCAAAAACTTTATGGATGACCAAATCATAAAACACAAGAGAGCAACTATCAATAATATTAATTATGGTCACGACAAAAATGTAGACTGTATTTTGAAATTAAGAAAAAAAACAACATTCAGCAATATCTATACATCTACATTAAAACTTACACTGTATTTATTATAGCAGCAAAACAAAATGTAATACTTGAAAATGGCTTACCGTTTCGCCGAAAGCGGTCGGAACATGCACTCTTGTATAGATTTTACAACCATTGCATTCAGAAAAGAAGACAAACATATATAAGGGAAACCTTTAAAAGAAAACTAAGCAAAATTAGATTTTCAGTATTGTTCATCAAAACACGGACACACACACACAAACACGCACACATATATATAGTGTATTGGGGCAGCAGATAATTATTTAAACATATATGGTTAAATACAACAGCAATGAAAGTCTATTATTTCTGATCATGAGCCGTTCTAAAAATCGTATGTTTGATTTTATTTCGTGTGAATAGAAAGAAAAAAATTATCGTTGCATAGCAATTTTCTATGTCAACATAACAAAATGTCATCTTTGTTTAACTGCTCTGAAGGTGGTTCAAGGACGAGCTTAATAAAAAAAATATCAAAAATGTTACACAATTTTCGTCTTTAATTTCGTCCGAAATTAAAGGTTATATACGAATCTTAGTACTGCTTATGATCACACATATTAAGCATTCATTGTCGGTCATATTTTCATATATATATATATATATATATATATATATATATATATATATATATATATATATATATATATATATATATATATTAAATAGTAGAGAGATAACGCAAACATTTTTGGTTGTAATGTGTTTTTTTTTTTAAATATTATGCTTTATTTTCCATAATTTTACTACACGTGTTTCTGGTCTCACGACCATCATCAGGTAAAGGGTGGAGATTTCTACATATTTTTAAAAAATAATTTTTTCTCATTTATGTTTTTCGATGTTAAATATTCTCAATATGAGACATTCTCTTTTTTTAGTGTTAGTAATCCTAATTTCTTTCTTGAACTGGCAGTGAAGAGTTCTGCGCGAAGGGTCATAAAACAATTAAGATTGGTCCGAGAGAAATGATGAATTAGTTAACGGTATCTTATCTTTGAATGTTTTGATGACCCCTGTGTGTTCTTAGATCTATTTCAGTTTGCGTGTGTTTCTGTCAGCATGCGTGTACATATGCGTGTGTATATTCCCTCTCCATACATACACACTGTCTCACTACGAGGAATTAGTAAACACATTTGTACACATACACAGATAAACACATACATACACACCCACACACACCGTCTCACTACAAGGAATCAGTACATACACACACATACATACACACATATACACACACATACTTCTCAAGTTACATGGAAGCAGTATACACACACATACACGTATATACGTACATGCATACACACGTACTTCCTCAGTTGTGTGGGATTTGTGTGCGTGCCCGTGAGTTGTTCCCCTGATTTTGTCAACATGCGTATATATATATATATATATATATATATATATATATATATATATATATATATATATATATATATTCGTGCTCCACATATACCCGCATGTGAGCGTGCGTGCATGTATGTGAGTGGTTTGAGCACTGTATTCGGTCACTATTTGTGCATGTTGCGTGTTTTTGCCTGTTGGGTTACGATCTATTTAGTTCTGGTTTAAATTTGTTTGTGAAGTTTTTTGTTTTTTTTTTCTTGTATTTGCAGGTAAGAATAATTGTCTGTTTGATATATTGGTATAATATTAAATTTACCCTGGTTACATTTGATGGCGCTTCAGTAATTGTCAATTATGGCCTATGTTCCGTTTTATCATGTGATGAAAAAATACCTCACCCACCGCCAGTCCCTGAACTTACTGTTCTATTTAGTGCAGATCTCACATTTAATTGGTTAATCAAGACATACCCACAAGGTTATTTTTTATTCTGACCTTATGATTCCTATCCCTTTAACTTTAGGTTGTTTTTTTTTTTAATTTTCTTAACTATCATTTAATCACCAGTTACTTACCATCGCCTGAAGAAGTACAATCAAACTATTGAAACATGAAAGCTTTTGTGCAGTGATTTCAACATGTTTTTATAATTTAAAACATGTTTTGTGTGTGTGTGTGTTTATTTGTGTGTGAATATTCTCAAAAGTTTATCTTAGCAGAGACAAAAAAATTTAAAAAAAGGGGGAAATCCATATTTAGACGACGCGTTTCGTTCTCTGAGGGACTTTATCAAGGCAATGTAGGATTTATTGCGCTGCACGTGTTTATATACAGAAGCGAGGACGTCATTGATTTTTCATTTCTTGCAAATTCGAAAAGGTTCATGAACGTTTATCAGGTGATTGAATGGTCAGTCAAAACATGTAGATGACACAAAATGTAATAATTCAAAAGTAGGTAAAAAGTAAAATGAGCGAGTAATATTTAATATTTATTTGTATTAAATGAATATTATCTGGATTGTGATTAGATTGTTATGGTATGAGATGGAAGTTTGTGCTGTACATCTTCAAATTTAATAGTGATGGATTTAACCTTTTTCTGTTGATTTTATGTTGGTTATGTTGGCCTAGGAAAAAAGCAATTCTTTCAGGAAAAGTAAGATTGGGAAAATAACAGGGGTGTAGAATAATATTTTGATAATATTTAGTGGGGACACTCACGGAAATATTCTTTCTGAGTAAATTACTTTCTCTTTTGATGACTGTGGCAATTTTTGTTTTAAAATTGTTGTCGAATTTATTTCTGCGTATGATTAGTGCATTTATGAAATTTATTTATGAGGTCACATTAGTGTTCATAGATACGTTTTTTCTTTAATTTCTGCATGTTTCCTTAATGTATTGTAATGAATAGTATTCTACATGTTCTTACCTTGACGCCGGGTTTCATCTTGTTGCTCTTTTCATTCGGACGTATGTTCCATTTTCTTAGTTTGGCCTCGGGTATATATTGTTACACTGACCCCAAGCAGTGGCGTAGCTAGAGTAAACGTCACCCGCGACGGTCCACTCAAATGTCACCCCAATGACCTCGATTCACCCTATGCTGAATGGTTAGCTGTAGCTAAATTTTCATACATGTTCTACCTCTACTTTACTCTACTGACTGGTACGTTACTGTTTACATGTATGATCCAAGACAAAATTCAATACCACAAAATAATCAGTTCAAATCAAAAGATTTTTAAAATGCAACTGTTCACTTTCAGAACAACTAAATACAAAACACGGCAATACACAAAAGAATGACATTCGATACCATGGTCTTAGAATGAATGTTTTCTTGTTTTCATTGTGTCAAACTGGTCAATGACATCGTCAAAATCTGTTTGTTTTGTAAGCTCGTTTTCAATGGACAGCACAGTCAGATCCGACAGTCTCGACTGGCTCATATTTGACGTAATTTTCTGTTGCTAATTTTCCGGTGTCCAATTTTCCGTTGCATCATTTTCTGGGTACCATTTAATTATCAATGATGTTTGAAAGTATTTTTCTTGAAATGTTTTATTTAATTTTTAACCCTTTTTCGGAACATTGTAAATCAACAGCATTCTTTCAAAGGTTACCTAGAGAATTTATGCAAAGTTTATTTTTTTGTTTTTCTTTATACAAGTAAAATAAATTTACATCATATTTTGATGTTATTATGATTTTTGTTTTTGGGATAATTTAAAAACAATAAATATTTATCATTAGTAACGTACCAATAATGGAAAATTAAGTTAAAAATTTAAAAGAATCGTTATTGGAATCGGAAAATAGGCACAAATTTTTCCGATTCCGATACCGTTTCCGATACCCCAAAAAGTTCCGATTTTTCCGATTCTCGATTCCGATTCCGATTAATCGTCCCAACACTAGTAGATATATTCAAAAAAGTATATCGCTCACTCAGTGGAAAATTGTATCTCAGCGAATTGATACACAGACAAGACTGAAATTGTTGCACTTTTGGCTTCGTATTTTGCTTTGTTGTTATTAATGATGCAGAGTTAAAACACCATATCATCCGATAAAATGTTACAACAATGTCTCTTGTTAGTAACCAAGACTGTAGCAACTGAAACACATGAAAGCTGAAGACATTGCTATTTTTCCTATACACAAATTTCTTGACAATTTATTAGAAAATTTCTGACGGTAGGACAAAACTGGTGGGTGGGTCATAAATTATTTTGGGGTCATATGCCCGCCTGCGAAACCCTGTGTCTCCACCACTGTTTTCAGACTATTTTTTTGCACCTTAGCCTGGTTGAAAAATTTTGTTGGGGGTGACATTGTGTCACCCCCTCTTGTGCTGGCACCCAGGACGGTTCCCCTCACCCCCCTAGCTACTCCTCTGACCCCAAGTCCGCTTTCTTACATTGGACCCAGTCCCCTCTTTCCACTGCTTCCTTTTTTCCTTCTTATACAGTGGCTCTAGGGTTAATTTTATTACATTGGTCGCAGGGTCTATTTTTCACTGCCTTTAGTTTACATTATCTTATACTGGCTCCTGTTTCTAATTTCTTACACGGGCCCCACGGTTCATTTTCTGGCACTGATTTCAGATTTCGTATCATAGATTGGCCCCCAAGTAGAGTCTTCTCACATTGGATCAAGGTTTCGTTTTCTTACATCAATCTCAGGTTCCATAAACATATCTCTTAATAATGAATTCCATGTTTTGTGTTGAATTAAAATCTGGAGAGGATGGGAAAAGACCATTTAAATGGTTTCTTTAAAACTATTTGTAGTAAAGTGGGCAGTAGCCAGCTCTACTGAACACGAAAAGACTTTATATGACATGAATATACTGTTTAGTTTAAAATTTGTCTCAGAAATTGCAATAATTCCTAGGAATTTTATTGGCATTTTCAAATTTGACGTACATCAAATTTCATTATCGACAATGCTAAATTATTATATAACTCATTCTCTTTTCTATGTTTTGTTCGTTTATTATTTCCACTGAGGAACAACAGACAACATATCTATCCAATGTAGCTCTAAATTCATCACCAATAATTACTGCCGAGAGAAATATTTTAATATAATTATTGCACTGTTCATAGATATTTCTTAAACATAAGTTTCTTATATTTTTCTTACTGGTCAATCTTGTTTTCTTTATTGTCATTAATAATTTTATTGAAATTTTCTCAGTTTACTTCACGTGTCACCCTTTTGTCTTTCTTGTTCCAGTTCAGTCAGTGTTTTCAATTTATTTCTATTTTTCTGAGATTAGTGTTTAACTATTTCACGTTTTTCAAGGTTTATCGCTGTCATTCAAGAACTTGAAATATCTTGTTTCTCAAAGGAGGTTATATCTTCCATATGACCAGTAACATTTATATATTGATTTCCCTTTTAAAATATCAACAACTATGTTACAATATGTATATTTTTACAATAAGATGAACAACTCTCGAATGTCATAATAAAACCTCACACTACGTAATAACTTACTGCATTATTTCTATCAAAAATAAATAATTCCTTATATAAATTATAAATGCACACATAATTTCATATCTCTTATTCTATCTATCTATCTATATATATATATATGTGTGTGTGTGTGTGTGTGTGTGTGTGTGTGTGTGTGTGTGTGTGTTATGTATATTAGAACCATTGATAAGTTCTCGCTGTTTTGTAACAGATGGCGTTCCCAGAATTGCGTGCGTATAGTTTCAGATGGTAACGCATCTAAAAGAAAGTACTATAAGCAAGCTTGAAATTCAGTGTATGTCATTTCGCCGAAGTGTAAACAGCTTTGTTTTTCATAGCGTTAGACATGTTGGATTTTGTGCCAAAGACATTTACGGGGAATTTTACTGAACTATTTTATTTAAAAGAAATCTGCAGCTGAAGTACACAAAATTCTTGGTGAGGCGTACGGCGACCATGCTCTGTCGAAAACAACAACCAGTTGCTTTAAACGCTTCAAAAATAATGATTTTGCTGCTGAAGATAAAGAGCGCTATGTCGCACCGAATAAGTTTGAAGACGAAGGATTGGAGGCATTACTTCATGAAGACACATGTCAGGCTGAACTTGCAGAATGATTCAAAAGCAAGGACATTGGGGACGGTGGAAGTTGAAACCGAGAGCCGTCAAACGGGCATCTTGTCACGTGTGAACAACTGCTTCAGCGTCAGAAAAGGAAATATTTTTGGCAACGTATCGTGACGGGCAATGAACCCTAAGCGAAGAAGATCGTGTATGGGGGAAGCCTGTCCATACATTAACATCGGCGGCAAAGACGAATATCGATCGTTCGAAGTTTAGGCTCTGTATTTGATGGTATCACGGGTTATCATTATCGACTGCATTTAATGCCTTTGAGCCGAGCATTGAAAAAAAAACGGCCGCTATACGAGCAGAAACGCAACAAAATGATTTTGCAACATTACAACTCTAGACCACATGTTATATAATGGGGGAAAACCTACTTGGAAACGCTTAAATGGGAAGTCCTACCGCACCCACCGTGTTCACCAGACATTGCCCTGACTGATAATCATTTGTTCGGATCGATGGAATATCGCTTGACCGAGAAGCACTTTCATTCGCATAAGAAAATGGGTCAACTCGTGGTTAACCTCAAAAGACGTGCTGCGGAATTCAAATGCTCCAAGAACGATGGGAAAATATAGCGGCTAGCGATGGACAATACGTTCAGTGATATATTTCTTACTAATTTTGTAAATAAAAAATAATTTTCATGAAACATCAGCGAGAATTTATTCAAGGTGCTAATATATATATATATATATATATATATATATATATATATATATATATATATATATATATTCATGAATTATTCATACAAAACAAATACAAAGGTTAATGATTTAATTGGCGAGAAATCCATCGTCGCGAACTATTCAAATAATATACAAAAAACCCCGAACCTGTTATGAATGAAAAAATCCTTGTTTTTTATAAATTTCTGTTGCATTAGTTCTTATTTTACTACAAGCTTTCGTCTGTTCCTACAGACATCTTCAGGTATGGAATAGATGGTGTTCTTGTTTTTACTCTCAGTAATAAGAGGACAACGAAAATATATGTATTGTTGTATCCGAAAAATACTATTAGAAATGAGTTATTGTTTTTGGAGCGTGCAGTAGCAACGCTGAGTTTGATTTTAAATTTTACAATTGTGCGTTCTTGTACAAACATGGTGATAAGCGAATTCTTTTTTACTGGTAAATTTTCTGTCAAAGTGGCATGAACTATATTGTTCAATAATTACAGTAATGTCGCACTTATTATCCAAAAGTTGCACTTGGATCAGTTAATTACTAACTAATTAAAACACACACACACACACACACACACACACACACACACACACATGAACACACGCACATGAATTTGTATTTGTTTTTGTGTGAATAATTCATGAAATAAATTATTATTTATTGAAATATATATATATATATATATATATATATATATATAATCATTAAAGATGACTGAAAAGGCATTGCGATTATGTCTTAATTATATGAATGGCTGAGTAGTTAGAACGTTCGCTCCTGGCCATGATATCCGGGTTCGCATGTTCATTTTATCAGTAAGGTGACTCATTGGTATCTGTAAGCCATAACACGGGTTGACCCAAGCCTCGTTTGTGAAATTGGATAGCCAGACCCTTGGAAGCCGTCGCTGGTTGAGCTTAACACGAAGTAAGAAGTCATCCTGACCGAAGGTTTGAGTGGGATAGATTTATTCCGACTGTTCATCATCCCTGGTAACCCGTTCTTTCCTGGAAAATTAGTTAATGTACACTCAGTATAGTTGCAGTTTTAACCACAAATGTTTCCTGTCGATATTAAACAAAGACAAATTTTCCTGCGTCTGCAATGAGGAGTAGCTAGCAGTACTTTTACCCTGTCATCATTAGAGTCGGCGGCTGTGCCATTTATATATGGGTACAGAAGATTGTCTTTTGGATTTAGTGTATAAGAACTGTCTAAATGATCTTTCGGTCCGAGCGGTTTTGGTCAGTCTATTAGTGTTATGGGACCTTACTCATTATGACATAATGGACTATTCCATACGTAATAAATATTGCGCCTCAAGAGGAAACAGAGTTCAGTCTGAAGTCTGGTGTGAAGTCCGTCGGAGTCAGTCAGAGCGAGTCAGTCAGTCGAGTCAGAGGCAGTCCGAAACAGAGTCGCGTTCAGACAATTACTACTAATCATTATTGTTCGTACTAACACTTTCTACTTCTCTGTATATATTCCTGTTTGTAATATATCTGTGTTATTTCATATCCGTATCCGAGTTTATCTTTATTGGTTCTACCTTGGACTATCACCGTGCTACAAGGAACCGGACCATAACAATTAGCTATTACTATTATAGTTATTCTTAACATAGATTGGGATATTTCTTTTATAGAAATGTTTAGATTCCCGAACACACAGTCAGCAGATAGTAGCAGTGCATATAAATATATTAATATTAAATATTGCCTTTTTTTTAATGTTAAGTTTTTATTACTTTTAATCATTATTAACAATTCATTATGTTTATATGTTTGATGTAGTCATATGAGTGTATTATGCTACGATTATGTTGCTGATATATGTTGGTAGGTTTCCCTGTGTTGATCTTAAAGGATACAAAGTAAGACTTCTTGATAGGCATGTAGTTGTAGGTGTGATGAAGTCCTATGAAGTTTGCATATTATTGTTGAGTTTTTATATTTTAGGTTGAAGGTGACCGTTTTAAATATTTATGATAAATGACCAAGTTAATCCACTTGTTCTGTCGACGTGAGTAGTATATCACTTAATAATGTTTCTAGGGGCAATTAAAAGGACTTCTCACTTAAGGCTGTCTGTTATTAATTTCAATGTTTAAGAACATAAAAACAAACTGTTGTAGCAAATCAAATGCTTAAATACATTAAAATATATTACATTTATTGTAATACAGAAATAATGTCGGATAAATAATTAATTTAAAAGTTACCGTTTAAGTTTCGGGTACTATACTAGAGTTAGTAGATAAAGATTCGTAGAAGTCCCAACGAGATATCTTGTGCATTCCTTCAATATCTAATTTAAACGTTGATCTATCAAGGCAGCCTCCGTAGCCGAATTGATAAATTGGCGTTTCGGTTATAGAAACATTTTCTGTGATTGAAAAAACAGGAAATAGGCTCGATTCTTGTCGATGGCACAGTCATTCTTTAGAAGGTCTTCGCAATCTAAGCAGTTAATTATTAATTTTCAGTGTTTAAGATTAGAAAAAAAAAAAACTAACGACGAAAGCAACTCATACACATGTACGCACTAAAAAGAAAACTAACTTTATATTAGATATATCCACTGAGTTGCACTTTTGATCCCTATAAGCATTACATAAGACGTCACTTTTGAGTAAGTCAAGCTATATCTGAATGTAGCCAACGGAATCTTTCCTACCACACTGACAGCACATTGTTCTTGATAATGACGGAGACTGACAAAAAAATGTGTACGAAAACAACAGAGAAAACATGATCTTCGGATAGTTTATTGTCAATTTCCCTACTGATATACAACCTCTTATTCAAAAATTGAAAAGATTTACAATGAAAGTTAAACATTTATTACTTGTGGGTTGAATCCAATAAATCAACTATATGTATATATATAAAGGAAATTATTGCATAACTTTTAAATATCACTTTAATCCCGACAGAGATGATTCTTGGTAAAATCTCCAGTCTTCAGGGGTTGTAGTTTTAAACATTATTACCATTTTTTTCACTTTATTTTGCGTCTTTTGAATCCACTTTTTACTGCATTTTGTACATATGCGTATTCATGAATTTTACGCTTTTTACACCCGCATATTCATGAAATTTTGCTTTTGTTTACGTCTTTCATTTTTCAGCTGTAGACTTTTCTTCCAGTTGTAAAATTTTTCTTCAAAATTAAATTAATTTATTGTTTATATAGAAGTTGTAATATAATTACTTAAATTGTAATATTTGTTTATTTTTATTAATTAAATTATAATATTTTAGTTAATATTTTTTAATTTTTTTAAATTAATTCATTATGTTATATTATTAAAGGAACAAAGTAAATATTTCTTAATATGTCATTATATGACATTGTTTCATTCCTTTTATTTAACAATTTAATTTGATTATTAAAAAGATAATATTGCTATTTTTCTTTCAAAACACAGTCTACAGTTACTATTGGTGATATTATATACGGTTTTTTTTTATAATTTCCCATTTAACTATAGCAAGTTTATTATTTTGCTTTTAACTCCGTATATACTTTGACAATGTTATGCTATTTGCGTATTTATCTACTTTTAAGGACAAATTATGATTATTATATCTTTTTTTAGAATTGGTTTCGGTCAATCCTATTTTAATCTTTTCTTCCGTGTTGCTTTTTGATACAATTGCACCTCTCGCCTGTGGAACTCCCTTCCCTTCTCCTGTTTCCCTGTGAGCTATAATTTCCAGCTATTCAAGTGTAATGTCAATCGACATCTCCAGTTGCTTTGATCTATCCACTACCCTCATCTTTTCTCCTATCACTCCTATCTGATCTTGCTCTAAATTTTCTGTAACCCCTTGCGTCCTAGTGGCTTCCCGCATTGCTTGGGGTGAAATGCTAAAAAAAAAAAAAAAAAATATATATATATATATATATATATATATATATATATATATATATATTAGTTATTTATTAATTGGATAGTTATTTTTATTTTGACAATTACAATTATTATTATTGCTATTTTGCGGAAGCGTGTTATTATAATTGCTAATGTTTTTATTTAATATTTTTATTATGGTTATTATTTTCTCGATATTATTCATACAACTATACCTTATTTTTATTGTTTTTATTAGTGATTTTGTATAGTTACAATTTTAGGGAAGTCTTATTCAATTAATTTAAAGAATATTTTAATATTTTTGTCTTTATTATGTTATTACAAGAAGGGTTAAACCAGATTATGTTTCTTTTTCTTTTGTTTGTGTATGTATTGTTTATAGTTATGCACCGTAATTTAGTGGAAAAAATAATTTTCTTAATTCTTAGTCATATATATTTTTATTATTTTCATTAAAGAGTTTTATATTATTAGAATTAGTTCCAGTTCCTTTGTTAATGGATATTGGCATATGTTTAAATATATACAACTGGAAGTAAAATCTTGAGCGACAAAATCTAAGACGTAAACCAAAAGCAAAATTTCTAGAACGTGCGCATGTAAAAAGTGTAAAATTCATGAATACGCACGTGTAAAAAACGGAGCAAAAAGCGGATTTAAAAAGATGCAGAATAAAGGGAAAAAAGGGAAATACTGAATAAAGCCAAAACTAATGAAGACTGGAAATTTTACCAAGAAACTTCGATGTCGGAATAAAATTGATATTTAAAAGTTAATTAATTTTTTCATATATCTTTAACGCTCTATTTTTAATATTATTTTAACATTTTTGATATTGGGCACTATATATAAAAATATCAACGTTTTCTTTAATCTTAATTATTATTTACATATATATATATATATATATATATATATATATATATATATATATATATATATATATATATATAAGCAACAGCGTCATATTTCGTGCAATAAGCATTTATATATTCAAATAGTGCTCGTATGAGCTGTCTCTATACGTATCAGTTTCAAACATTTGTATGATAATTTTGTAATCAATTTTATTTGTGTACTAAGAAAAATTTTATTTTTCAAGTTTTTTTCTTAATCTGCACTCTTTATGATACACGCAATCTGTAGAAATATTTGATTCTCCGTGCTACCATAAGACGTCACGCTGTACCGAGACTTGACACAAAATCACGCAAATTCTCGGCAGCCATGTTTTTAACTTTACGTCTTTTTTTGTGCTTTCGTTTTACTTAAATTTTAATTTTATTTCGCAACACATTTGCGATAATTCAAATATAATTTGTTTCGCCTAATCGATATTTGGATAAAAATCAAATGAGTTATCCTTCCTGGAGCCACATTCTATATTAATTTCTTCATTTTTTTTTCCTTTTTTGTTTCACATAATGACAAAAATCCCATGAATCTTCGTTACGATATTATCCTCGATATTTTGCTTTTCATTTGCATTTCTGATATTATATTTGTTTCACTTTTTTGGCATATTTTGTCTTTTCTGGTCATTTCAAGTAATTTTCTTAAAGAAATATTGTTAGCTTAGTTGCCCTACGGCAGTGTCGTCGAGAAGCCACCGCCTAGTTTAACAGGGCAAGTCTGATTTACACCAAATATCAAATCCATCAAACGCAATTATTAAATTCAAAAATCGCCCGCCAGTAAAAGTAAAAATAAGCGTTTAAAATAATACAAAAAGCATTACCGTTCAAGCATCTGTCTCGAGCACGTGACAAAAGCCGCTGAGTGCCCAAAGCGCATGCGTGGTAAAGAGAACGGTTGTGTGGAATATATAGACGCATGCATAGGATTATCCGTTTATTGTGTTTGACATAAAGTGTGAATAGGCGCGACTGTTTTATGTGATGGTGGATTGTATTCTGTTTAACTGCGCCAGTGCAGATTTCTGAATGTGTACGAAGCGGTATCAAAATATAGCAAGGAATGTGCATACATAAGGATTTCTTTCTTCAACGCTCATAAAGGTTAGAAATCTTACATATTTACTCATATCTTTCTAAGCATGTGCAACTGTGTATGAAAATGTGAAGATATGTGCATACTGGAATGGCAGAATATCGCGTCGAAAAAGGTCATATAGAAATAAAATAAACTGATTAATCCCACAATAAAAGAAAATGCAGGAAAAGAAATATATCCCTTCTCGCCAGATTTATTTATTTTTTCCAGTCCTGAGAGAAGAATAATATTCACCAGCATTTATTATTCGTGGACACAGTCTTAATAATAAAAAAAGATACTCAGACGTTACTGTGTTGATGATAGTCTTTCTTTTTAATTCGTTTCACCCCAAGGAAGGCATTAAAGCCACTACAACACAAGAGGTTACAATGTGTGGGCTAATTAAGGACAGAAACATTAATAATGAGCGCCATAAGAAAAGAGTAACCAGAAAAACAGTAGATAGCAATTAGTTTTGTATTTAAACTTTTAAAATTGGCTAGAAAGCATAGAGGTGGAATGGAGTTCGACAAGTGAGAAGCGCGAGAGAAAAAAAATCTGTTTTCATAGAACTTATATTTACATAAAGCCAACTCAACTGCAAAATAATGATATCTCAGCGTTAGGTAAGTACTGCACATAATTTCTATATATCTACGTACCACAGAGCAGATCTCATCCGAACAATTACTATGAAAGTATTTATAGAAAAGACACACAGAGGAAATCTTATGAGGGTGGGGAAATGAATGAAGCCGAGCCGCTAGATCAGGACCGAACAACAAAAATACACTGCAATATCTTCTAGAGAATACACATATATATATATATATATATATATATATATATATATATATATATATATATATATTGGAAATCGCATTGGAAATGAGAAAAATGCTATCAGTATACATACATACTCATAAATATATATATATATATATATATATATATATATATATATATATATATATATATATTCCAAGTGGATAGAATCCAGGTAGAACTCAATGTCAAGGACAGAGTAAGAATATAATATAAAAAGTCTCTAAAACTAATATCCCATGGTTATAATTTATTACATTGGAATCGTAATTATGATCAATTCTTCAGACCTAAAAATTCAAAAGAAATCAGAAAAAATATATATATATATATATATATATATATATATATATATATATATATATACAGAGAGAGACAGAGAGATACATGATATATATATTGAGAGATATATAATACATATATATATATATATATATATATATATATATATATATTAAAAAAACAAACCACTTTAAGGTTACCTTAGGAGGATAAAAATCAGAAGCTCAATGTAAATCCAGAGCAAATAATTTAAATAAAAAACAGACCATTTTAACCTTAAAGTGGTCTGTTTTTATTTAAATTGTTATTTAAATTATTTGCTCTGGATTTACATTGAGCTCTCTGGATTTTATCCTCCTTAGCTTTACCCATACGGATTACCTAGTTTTTCATAAACTATATATATATATATATATATATATATACGGAGAGACAAAGACAGAGAGATAGACAAGATGGAAAGAGAGAGATAAGGGAGAGACAAAAAACAAAGAATGTGAAAGATTGGTTAGATCTGAAGTCATTACGCATTCAGCGGCTATGAATTAATGGTCAACGAATTAAGATCCATGGTTGAAACGAAGGACTTTGCACCGCGTTTTTAGAGGTGATGAAGACGGGCAGCGACCTGATTGGCTAAACGAAGCAATGCTGGTAAAATATCTTCTTTTGTTAAACCGAAAATATTATTCGGCAGCATAACCGAGCCACAACCACATTAAGGGGAAAATACTAACTATTACTAATATATATATATATATATATATATATATATATATATATGAGACAATATATATATATGAGACAATATATTCATGTTTAGGTCAACAGAAAATTTCTTAAGTAGCAGAACTTTCGGAAACAAAGAATATTGAAAAATTCATTCAGGTTCTTTTCGGTTGAAAAAAAAAATCCCGCTTTCATCAAATTTGCAATCGATTATCTAGCTCCATGTAGGGCTGCAAACGTTGAAAACGAACCTGATTGCACATTATAAAATAATGTTTAAATAAATTTAACATGCACCGTTTTTATTTTATATTTTACTTTTATTTCTCTTAAAATGTAACCAGTTTTGAAAACACAAATATACATACATTATATATATATATATATATGTGTGTGGGTGTGTTAAATGTATAGTTTTAATACATACTCTATGGGTAAATATGCGGAACTATAATATGCAAATATAAAAGTTTATATTGAGGTAGTGATGTTACATTTTGTTTTATGCTTCAAAACAGTCTTCCCGGTATATGTTTTGGGCTTCGGCTGGACGATTTATGCATGATGTTCAGTAGTGCATTATGGGTAACAATGTCTATTCTAAGGCTATCGGTTAAAAACAAAACCCAAACCTGAAGATTGCGTTCAAGTATGAAATAGTTGTTATTCGGTGTTGACCTTAGTGTATTATATATATATATATATATATATATATATATATATATATATATATATAATACAATAGGGATTAAGATTACATTAGGTTAATGATCATTTTCCCCTTGTAAATTGAAATAGAATTTACTGGATTGTAAATTCAGTAATTTATAATATAATAATTTATTGTATTAAAATATGTTGCTCTGTTTGATCAAAAGTATGTGTGAATTATTTTTAATATTTAATATTTTATTAATAGGACTCACTTGAATTATAATGGAAACAGATTATTACACACACACACACCCAAACACCCCCACACAAATATATATATATATATATATATATATATATATATATATATATATATATATAATTTGAATAAGTATATTTTCTTTCTTTTCCTTTACATGAAACATGTAAAAATTTTGCAACTCTTCCGTATATCCAAACATATTCTTTTTTTTTTAGTCATTATCAAGTATGAGACATTTTACACTGAATATCCGTTTAGGTGAAACCTACGTAGGTTTGCCTGACTCATTAGGATTTATTCGATTTACCGTTCTAATTAGCGTATTGAGCCCTCTACGTTTTAATCTTGAGTTGAGTCATCCGAGTTTTTTTTAAGCGAGTAATACTATTAATATATATATATATATATATATATATATATATATATATAATAAAAGGCTCCTTTTATTATATTATATCCTTACTCTGTCCTAGACATTGAGTTCTACCTGGATTCTTCCTCTTGGAAAATTTTTTCTGAAAATATACATGTATGGGTATTTTTATATATTTTTTATATATATTTTGCATATGTATGTATATTTTCCACTAATATTATCTATATATATATATATATATATATATATATATATATATATATATATATATATATATATATATATATATATATATATATATATATATATATATATATATATATATATATATATATATATTATATATTATTATTATTATTATTATCATTATTAAATGAACAAAATCAGACAATTATTTTAAGACATTTTTATATTTAACATTCTTTTTATAGATACAAATATTTAAGTAAATTCCTTGTTTATAATAAACAGTATTAAACAACATTTACCGGTCTGAATGTCCGAGAAATTTTCACAGAAACTATATGTCCTCCGACAGGATTCAAACCTGTATCCTATACCTACCTGTTGGTAGTGCATAAACTTTTACATTATACTTTTAATTTGATCTCAGCTTATTTATCTCCCTTCTCCCGCCGATAGCCGCTAACGTAGGCACACATCCATTGGCGAAGAGAAAAGATCTAAAATGACCACACAATTGAATAAATTGTTACACAGCGCATAATTTGAATTTGGCAATTATTCTAAGGCGCTTATAATCTAAATTATTCTTTCAAGAATGTAAACTTACAATACAATATCAATTACATATAAGTAGACATAGATGAGACATTCAAATGCATCAGTGAATACATATCAAGATAACTTAAAAAATATCGTAGGGATTCTAACTCTTGTAATAGAAGTATACTCGGTACAAGAATTTATAATGTTATCGGTCACTTCTGACATCTTGGCTTCAGTTACTTTCCTACAGTCGCAAAATATTTGGCCTGTGCCTCTTCTATAAGTATTTCCAATTGTTCTGAAGTGCATTCCTATCTCGTGTATATCGGCTTTTGAATTAAGCGAAGATATAGATTGAAAACTACTTGCTTGCTGTAACAATATAATCTATGCTAACAACTTCTTCTCTAGTATTTCTCCCTTGTGGAAATCTCTCTGACATTTTGTTTTCCGGTCAACTTTGATCTTTAGATGCAGTGTCAAGCGTTACGTTTTTGTCTTCTTAATCTATTTACTTTTATTGTTCTCTTTGTTGAAGAAACTTTTTCTTTTTTCTTATTCTGTCACACTTTCATATAAGTGATTTTATTGCCTTGGTTAGCGCAAAATGATTAAAAAGAACTCGATTCAAGGATGGAGAAGATGACAAGTGACACTTCATTTAAAATTGTGAACATCTTAGCTTACATGAAAGCTGAAAGGCGGAAGGTATTGGAATTTTTGGGTACACTGATGTGCTAGTATTTAGTCAATCCCCACGAGGGTATCATGTGGCACAAGGCCGGTTTAACGTGGGGTCTCTGATGTACTAGTGAGCCAGCCAAAATGAGCTGACTCATTTTATACTTCACTAATAAAAAGCTTAACCAATCAGAAGGCTCAAAATATTCAATGTGACGTGTATAAAGGTGGCCATGTTTTTTTTCCCGAATATTCACTGGCAGCCTTTGATATCGAAGACTGAAGAATTACAGAATAGCTGCTGCTGGTGTTATTGTCGATATAGGCGGATTCAGTAGGGTGTCTGACTCGTGACTGTTAATCTTTAACGTTGTTTCATTGAACAGATTACGTACTGCGCTGTATTCGATATTCATAGACTATGGTGAACATTGTTAACAGAAGGTAGTTCAACCAGCGAGAAATGTAAGGGAAGCAACACTTAGCATAGAATTTATGGGTATTTTCAAATGGGAAATCATAAGACAGACCGTTAATATATTACTGCAAATATTTAATTAAATTCGTAAAGTAGTGATTCCAATAAGGAAAAATTACCAGAACAAATTCCGTCAAAAAAAAATATATAAAAGTGGTAAAAGCAAATTATATCATGGTGATATGAAAACAACTGAATCCGAGATGGCAGCTTAGAACCGGTAAAGTTGCCGATTCTTCTTTCGATTTCTTCAAATAGCTCGAGATGAAAAACTAGACCAGATAGGGCGGCAATTCATCTTCTAATTAGGATTTTACTTTTCTATGAAAGATTTTGTACTTTTCTGTTGTTTCTAATTTTTATCTCCTCCTTTTCCTTTTTCTTCTTTTTAGATTCATTTTTATTCCCTGTGTAACTCTCACTGAACCATAAGTAAAAGAAAAAAAATTCATTCATCCACACTAAGCAGTCTATTCAATAATTTCCCGGAAAATATCCAAAATTCTTCTATTAAAGAAGCCGTCGAACAGCAAAAAACAATTATTATTTTTATCTGTACATATGTTTTCTTTTTAACTTTTTAATGTACTACCAGTGTAATATTGAAAAATGAGGCTATTTTCTGGGTATATTTTTTTCTCTAGGCTTGTAAAAACAATCAGGATGAGAAAGAAATAAAAAAAAAATATATATACCATATACGGTATTTTAAAAGTAACAAATATGCTTTCATGTTAAAATTTCCCAAGGAGTTGAATCCTTTTTTTCATTACTTTTACTTTAGGCCTTTTTTATATAATAGATACTTAATGAGATTCTCATGTGATAAAAAAAGAAAGCAAGCAAAGGAGCTGAAGTTAAAGTGTAATTTTTGCTTTTATTCTCTTGGTTATTGGATATGTCTTGAAAGCTATCAATTCTATCTGCTTGGTACAAGAAGTTTTAGAATTTCAATCAGCTGTCGACTAATTTCTCATAGGAACCCATTATATACCTTCATTATTTATCGTCTAGTTCGATAATTTCAACGTTTTATGACTCGCCCAATCATAAGATTTTGGCCATTTTATGCAAACGCTGAAATTTAAATTTCGAAAGTACATTCTTTCCAAGAACCCATTTATACGAGAAATTCTATGAAAATTATAGACATTACACGGTAACACACAAGCACACACTGACACACACAAACACGCACACAAACACGTACGAATACACACAAACACGTACGAATACACAGGCACACACCCACATATACATATTCATTATGAATGTATGTAGGTATATATATACATGCATACACTTATATATTGTATAAAAGTTGCCATATTTATCGAAGAAGTCAATATCCGAAATAAATCTCTTGGAGACAAAAAAGGTGTGGAAAAAAAATCAAATATTAACCGTCACTCTCAGTTTCATAGTTTTAAGAGAATTGATCCTTGTAACTTTTTTCTCTTGACATTTATACTTGCATATATATATATATATATATATATATATATATATATATATATATATATATATATATATATATATAAATGTTGATTCAACACCCTCACTCGATAAAGCACCTGAAGTGTTGAAATAAAATGGCTATTTTTTAGTGATTTTATAACATATTTCTGTTATAATTTTCGAATAATTAATTATATTTGCTCTACTCTGTATTGAGCATTCTTTTAAGAATAGTATTTTTGGGTTACTGAAATTTATCCGTGTACACCAATTTTGTTATTGGATATATATATATACATACATACATATATAAATGCATACATACATACATAGATGCATACATACATACATACAACTGGAATTTATAAACAGGGATCATATCATTCATATGCAGGTTCGGGGTTAGTGTAACTTTTTGAAATTGTTTGCGAAGATGAATTCTCGCCATTTAAATCATTAACCTCTATATTTGTTTTTTGTATGAATGATTCATGTAATTATAAGTTGAACAGCACCTATAATCGAAATTAAAATAACTGTTCCAACGTGCAAGTTTTGGATAATAAGTGTGACATTTCGGTAATTATTGAACTATATAGTTCATGCCACATTGACGGAAAACCTACCAGTACAAAAGAATTCTCTTATTACTATATTTGTACAAAAACGCACAACGTTAAAAATTAAAATTCAAACTCAGCATTGCGAACGCACGTTCCAAAACAATAACACATTTCTCATAGCATTTTTTCGGATTATATCTATATTTTCGTTGTCCTCTTATTACCGAGAAGTAAAAAACAAGAACAAATCTATTTCCATACCTGAGGATGTCTGTAGGAACAGACAAAAGCTTGTAAAAACTAAAAAATACCTTATGAAACTGGAATTTATAAACAGGCATCATATCATTCACATACAGGTTCAGGGTTAGTGTAACTTATTGAAATTGTTTTCGAAGATGTATTCTCGCCATTTAAATCATTAACCTCTATATTTGTTTTTTGTATGAATGATTCATGTAATATATATATATATATATATATATATATATACTAAGCATAGTTGCAGTATAAATCTCAGGTGGGCTTTTGTCGCAAACACAAATGTGCCTGAGCGAGCGTCTGCAATAGGGATTGGCTAGCCACACTAATAGAGAGGTATATTCGAATACTAGTGGCTAGTGGCTATGTATGGATCTAGAGAGAAAGTTAAAGAGATAAATTTTCTTAAAACTATGAAACAGATATACGACAACACTGACGGGCGAAAGTCTGTTTCAAGCTTAAACACACTTTTCAAGGCATGAAGATTGCGTTCAAGCATGAAATAAAGTGTTGCCATTCAGCGTCGTCCTCAGAGTCACACACACACACACACACACACACACACGTACATATAAATAGTAAAAAGACATCATTATTTTAGACTAGTTGATTGAAGACAAGTGGAGTATGGTTTAGATTTTTAGGAATTTATTTATTTTTCCAGTAATTTTGCTCAATATTTTGGATGCCCGAGAAAATTCGAACAAAAATATCTATTAACTTCTTTGTGCTTTCGTGTGTATATATATATATATATATATATATATATATATATATATATATATATATATATTTCTTTGAGTATTTAGTCCTCAACATAACTTTCACGTTTACAACGTTTCAGCTTTTTTCTCTCCATGATTGAGTTTTCTATTTCCCCTCGTTCCACTCCCTTACAGTGTCCCTGCAATATTAAATTAACGAACGTAGGAAGACTATTTTCTGTTTTGTTACTATCTTGTACACTTCTATCTTTGTGGTGGATGCTGTCATCTTGCCAGGATAGTTATTACATTGTAGAGCAGTGCTTATACTGACCATTTCTTTTTCATATGTCTCTGAGACGACACATACGACTTTTGCTCGATGATGGAGGCAGTGGCAATAACTTTCCTATCACTATATGGGCAACGTGAGATGAAGTTGAGGTATTGTTCGGCGGCTTGCGACATATTAGTACATCCAAGGAAGCTAACTAATTCTACATTGAGGACAGTATAGGTGGACTTTGAATGGTTCAGTTGTACCTGGGCATCTTCACAGTGCGGGCAATGAATGAAGGTGTCATCTATGTATCTCAACCATAGAGCTGTTTTTAGTGGTGTTGATTCTAATGCCAATTCCTTGAAGTATTCCATGTATATATGTTAGTCATATGATATGGTGATAATGACGATTGCATCGCCAAGTTTTTACTTACAATTCTCGGGAAGGCATGCCATGTGCGCTTAAAATCTTGGTTTCAATGGCTTCTTAGTTTTGTTTGTGCAATTGCATTCACAGGACATAGTGTCAACTCATGATATGGCTTTTCAAGCACTTTCCACTGAACGTTCCCATCAAAGTGGCACCTCACTTTGTCAAATTGAACATAGTGAGATTCGAACCCAGGTTTCATTTCGGAATGCTAACTGGGCTACGCGTTATAAGCATACAAGCTTTAACACTGACTCCCCACTCAAACCCACACTCGCAAAAATCAGAATCTCTCATGAATGAGTCTCTAGTGAATACGTTAAGCTGATATCTACATCTTAGCCATAAAAAATGTGTACTCTACACATCAAAATCGATTTAATAAAAATCTAGACATTTCCATATATGCACAAGCAATACACACACACACACACACACACATATATATATATATATCAGGCATCATGTATATAATTTGCTTGAAATAGAAGCATACACTCGCACGTGCTTATATTATATATATATATATATATATATATATATATATATATCAATGAAGATAAAGAGCAAGAGAGGGAGGAAACGAGGGATATAGCGATAGGGCTGGAGAAATTACAGGCATAAATACGTGTGACTTAATTCCTATTCGAGCGCAAATGATGTAATCAACGCACATAACTTTCTTATTAAGTCGATCCAAATTACATTGCAATTCAGGCAAAACGTTCAAGTTTGACGATACGTAAGCCATATGTTGCGTTCTATTTTATATGCTGAATAAAGATAGAAAGCGAAAATGTGTTGCCGGGCATTTATCACCTTAATAGACAGGAGGTTTGACCAGAAAAAAAAAGAAAGTGTACAAAATTATCTATTAAATATGCGTCGGTCGTCTCGCAAAATCCCGCAGCGTTTTAATACAAATCATTACCCAATATAACGATGGATGAAAACCCGTGAAAAATGTTTTAAAAGGAACCTCTTTATCTAATTCGAAATGTCGTTCAGTGATGGAAATATTAAAACGCGTAATTTTATTGTATCAATTGGAAAATGCTCAGTTATAGTTCAATGGTAAGTAGAAGGGGTATAGCTTGAAAGGTTAAAGCGAGGCAACGTTAATAATGGAAATACAATCCTTATTACTAAAACTTATTTAACTTCGAGTAGTCAAACAAAAATGTTAATTACCAGAGGATAAACAAATAATAACGATTGTGTGATATGTTGAACAAGCTATTGCAAACTGTTCGAAATATACGGCGTGTTTTGGTTTTGTTAAGTAATGAAGGCCAAGGTTAAACCTCATGAGACTTGAAGTTGGTTACTCTAGTCTGAATGCTAACAAGCTCGTCTCTCAAACCAACATAAAAATGGAGTTTATCTTTAATCAGGTTACCCCAACCACTAAGATGCAAGGTGTTGCTGGGAGTGAAAGAAAATGAGGGGACTTTAGTAGGAAGCGGAAAGCCAATGCTAAACAGGAAACAACTGATAAAACTTTCCTCTTGTACAAGAACTTGGGTGTTTGTGAACTGGGAGATAAGCGAAACTATCTACTCAAGTAAAAAAAGCTACCTGTGCACGACAACATTCGTTTGAGGTAGGTTTCTAATGTAATCATAATTATGCTCGCGTCGAAATAACTTAAATATCAATAAAAGTTTTAAATATATCTCATCTTCTTTCAGATATTGATAAAATAGCAGTGTAGACTAGTCACTTTAGACTTGAGTGGCCACTAATTCTGAATTCCATCTACAAGCTGGGATGAAGTCAATGTGAGAGCACTGTACTATATCTTCAAAATTAAATAACTTACAGATCATTAAGAAAAGGAATCTGTGAACAATCATGTTCGCCTACGTGCAGAACGTGTATGACATAGATACATACAAATACACAAACGCAGTAATGAAACCTGTTATTTAACGTACACTAAATCTATCATTGCTATGTCTAGGTTTCCAGGATAGTGGATCATTGATCTGACGCAAGACGGGCTGGTCGCCCAGAAACTACGTACATTGTACACCAATGTTATAACACAGATTGCCATCCGCCCGACTTTAATGCAGGACTGCGATATTTAGCGTGATAAACTCGTGAATGCCTGAGCAAGCTCTACCGAATAAGAAAAATAAGTCAATCATAAAAATTCAGGATGAAGAATTCGGGAATACAGAACCCATGGAATTACCTCGGGGGATGAATCAGTTATAAGAAATTTAATTTACAATATAAAGGTAATTGAACAACCTTCGCTAGGGATATTTTTGTGTAATACAGATAGATGCTACAATTACAAAATATTAACCTAAATTTCAAATTTGTTAGGTAGGCACTTTCATATGGACGTCATGCTGTCTTTACTTATTTCACCCCAAGCAAGACAAAGAAGTCACCTAGACGCAAGGATTTACTGAGTGTGAAAGAATATAAAAAAACCCAAAACCCCCCAAATAAACATTATTATGGAGAAGGTACAATAGACGAGTAATTAAGGAGAGTAGATAACGATTGAGGTTGCATTTAAATTTTTGAAGATAAATGTTGACTGGAAAACAAGATTCCGGAAGAGACTCCCACAACCGAGAAATGCGAAAAAAAATAAAAATAAAAAACAACTGTTAGCATAGAACTTAATGTTATATTTAGCAATTTTAACTGTAAAATGATGAGACCCAACTACCACTCTACAATCCATTCGAAATTACTATGAAAAATTGTTAGACATTTTGACGGTCGAGTATAGAATCCAGAGGTTAGCAGTGAATATTTCAGAGACAGTAGGAAAGCGTAGTTCAGGTTAGCAGTGAATATCGCAGCAAAGTAGCAGAGCGTAGTTCTTCCTTCTGTCATCTTGGCCTGACAAGTTGGCACAGGTCATTCGGGTAGGATAAACAAAAATGGCCGCCTTTATACACGACGGATGAAATGTTCTGCGGTTTCTGATTGGTTAATCTTCTATTGGTAGACTATAAAGGGAACTAAGTTATTTTGACTAACTCACTAGTTACACATATATATATACACAAAAAACTGTAACAAAAATCATATTAACATCAATTACTCGAATAATCAATGTTTAAACAACTAATTAAGATATCAGGATAAAGCTTGAGTTAATATCTTGGTAGTTTCACCATGTTTTATTAAAGTTATTTGAGTTATTATAAAAACTAGTCTGAGGATATGTAGATTAAACTAATATTAATTTAAGGCTTCTGAAATCTAATAAAAACTTTTTTGTCTTATAATGATAGTCGAAACATGGATAATCGAAAGAATCTAAAAAATACAGAAGATAATATTGTAATTAAGTTAAGGAATATCTGTTTTGGATCTATCAAATAAAATACGTAGTGATCCTTGAGTGATAAAGACTGCTTTTGAAAATATCTTTAAGTTTAGAACTAGATGCAAAGAAAAGAAGATTAAAAATTATCTCCTAGAGGGTAAGGTAAAATAAAGCTAGTTATAGAGAAACAACGACTATTTATGAGTACTCAGATGAAATAAAAAAAAAAAAAAAGAGGCCGGAATTGAGGGACTCAAGAGGGACAAAAGGCAGAGAATACTTCACAAATTAGGATCTGTTAATAAATCTCCTCTCAGTAAAGCCAATATTATAAAACGTAAAATGTAACCCTAAAATGAGTTTTCTAAAGTAATTTAGTCAAATCAAGGGTGACACTCGATGTATATGATGAATTGCCCAATTAATGGATTTTTTCTGATACAGGTTTTTATCCCTTGATTTTATCTGATATAGATGTTCCTGTGGCTAAAAAAAGGCACAAAGGAGAGAGGATTGTGATGATATGGGCTTGAAATTAATTGTCACGTATGAATGTTGCTTTCGCTTCCGTTTCATCTAAAGCCCTGCTTATTAAGTATATTATATTCTCAGCAACCTTCTGTAGAACTACATTTCTCCTGCCTAAAGTCCAGCGTTCACTGCCGCATAAATGAACTGATTGTACATAACAGTTCAGTTCACTTTTTCTTAATGATTTGCTCAAAATTTGGAAAGCAATGTGAAACATCTGTCACCTTAATTCTTCTTCTTTTATTGGCCTCTCAACTTAGCAATGTTTTATACTAAGATACATTTAAACACAGTAAATCATTGTGCCTTAGTTTCTTTATTGCGTTGCTTGTGTTGAAATGATACAAAAGAAATATCTACAATTTTTACTCTAACAATGTATGATATCTAACAAATTAAATTATTTCTTATGCATCTTATATCTATGCGACCAAATTTCAAAAGGGTTTAGATGCTTAGTGTAAAACAGAAAACAGCTTTTGTTTTGAAGTTTTTAAAAATCGTTTTTCTGCTAACATATATTGTTTTTTATATATATATATAGAGAGAGAGAGAGAGACGGAGACAGAAATATATATATATATATATATATATATATATATATATATATATATATATATATATACATACATACAAGTGATTAATTTGGGATTTAGGCTAATCTTATAGTAATTCGTCGAGCCTAGAAGAATCCCCAGCGGAATACAGAAAGCATTGGTCGGCCGTTTCGTCTTATTTGGCACTCATCAGCAGTACGTATCTACTACCGAGAATCGAACCCGGACCGTTTCCATATAACGCAAACGTCATACCAACTGTACCGGTGACGAAGAAGACAAGCTAGATCCGATATAGCGCCGCTACTCACTGAAATAACCTGGGAACAGTGCCCCAAGAGACACGACTGCTTTTTTTACCCTTAGCCGCTCCATCGTAGAGCATTAGCTGGATCTAGCAAGGTTATACAAGTGAGTAATTTGAGGATTTAGGATAATCTTATAGTAATTCGTCGGTCCTGGAAGAATCCTCAACAAAGCCTAGAAGAATCCTCAACAAAGGACACACACACACACACACACACACACACACACACACACACACACATATATATATATATATATATATATATATATAAAAGTGAACATTGAAGTCAACACTCAGAGGCGACAAGCTGTTTCATGCTGGACGCAATCAATTGCGCCCAGCTTGAAAAAGCCTGTCGCCTAGGAATGTTGACTTCAATGTTCACTTTATATTTATATTTACATATGCCATATCTCCAATATTGAGCAATTTTACCCATAAATATAGCACACATTAAAACTATATTTCTTCATATATATATATTCGATTGTCTCGTCGAATTCGACGTATGAGGGAAAAGTAGATAAATTACTAGGAAAACGACAGCCCGACAACAGCACATGAGATTTTATTATAGTAGTGAAGGTTACGTGCATGACCTCCACACTTTTTGAAGGGCCGAATACAGAGACCTGGTGCACTGTCCCCAAACGACACTCTGCAGGTTTTGAATTCAGAGTTGTCCTTCTCCTAGAACTGTTGCCATCCAAGGCTATAGAACCCAGTCTGTCCTGCTATTTACCCATAGCTGGAGGGAGAAGAAGAGGATTCACACCTTTACCAAGGGTATTAGCACGTAAGCGAATGTAACTGGATTCGACTGGAATTCGAACTCGCATCCTCTGATTACTCTCTCTCTCTCTCTCTCTCTCTCTATATATATATATATATATATATATATATATATATATATATATATATAAAAGTAAAAGTGTAAAAGTACTTTATTTTATTTTACAAACATTGCATGTATCTTTTGCATCTGTCAAATGTTTAATAATTGAATTGCAATTACCTAAGAACATATCTGTCTATCTATACACAGGCACATACACATATACATATATATCTAAGAGTATGTAATTTCGTTGATATATATATATATATATATATATATATATATATATATATAGAGAGAGAGAGAGAGAGAGAGAGAGAGAGAGAGAAAGAGTTGTAAATACCAAGAGAGATTACCTCCTAGATATGAGGAAATGCATGACATTTCCCGGTAAATATATACATCTCTCAGCCGAACCTATTCCACTAAAACCTTTCCATACGTTTCCATTATATTTCGAACTCTGACTATTCTTCCCCCAACTCATCCACCCTGAATTGCGCGGACCATCCATGTCACGTACATGATTTCTCATGTAGTGCTCCCAGTTATTCTTACAATCACTTAGACTTAATTAATCTCCAACGAATTACATTTGCGGCATTTCTCTCTTGCCAATTTGTTTCCCTCCTCCGCACCATTATCACTCAACGCCCAGTAGACAAGATGTTTGGATTCAATTTTTCAAGATGTGTTATCAACCTTCTTTTATGGTATGTACGTCGCCATGTCCCGATAAATTCAACGGTGGCAAATAATTTTGTAGCAGACGTCTTGTGTAATTAAAATACACCGTCTCATTAATACATACATACATACATACATATATATGTATGTGTGTGTGTGTATGTGTGTGTGTGTGTGTGAGAGAGAGAGAGAGAGAGAGAGTGTGTGTGTGTGTGTGTGTGTGTGTGTGTTTGAGTCTATATACTTTGATGAAAAGTTAAAAAACGATTGAAAAGAAGTTATAAGAAAGAGGATAAGGAGAATGAAATGAAGACTTGGGATAAAGCATTGATTCGCTCCGGGCGGATAATTTCCCCTTAATTTAGCTGTAGACGGATATTGCCGCTAGGAGGCGGGTTTACAAATGGTTTTTATATTTGTCCGTATATAACTCTATATATTTCTAGTTTCCAGTGTGTGAGTGTGTGTTTGCGTGTAGTAGAATGTTAACGGTTTTGCACTCCGCAGAAGCACAAACCCAACTGATTATCAGCCAAATTGCCTGATCTGATGCTATTGTTCAAGGGGCAAAATTAATTGACGATATTAGGACGAGACTTGTGATGCGAATCCAAGTCTGGTCGTTATGTTATTTTTTTTTTTCTTTCAGCTTAGTTGGCACTTTCTTCAATCTAAAATATGAATCACTCTTAAATCTTTCCTGTCTTTTTATTCTTACTTTTTAGTGGGGCGGTACTTCCGACATAATGTTCACAAACACAAACGTACATGGGCCCACTACCTCTTGCACGAGAAAATATACACACATAAATATATATGTATTTTTTCAAATAATTCATTGTCTTCTTAACTCTTCTCTTAATTCATATACTTCTGAAAATAGTAGGTAGCATAAATCAATATGTATATACACAGAGATATATATATATATATATATATATATATATATATATATATATATATATATATATATATATATATATATGTGTGTGTGTGTGTGTGTGTGTGTGTGTGTGTGTGTGTGTGTGTGCGTAAGTGTGAGAGATTACCAAGAATATAAGTGGCATATATATATATATATATATATATATATATATATATATATATATATATATATATATATATATATGTGTGTGTGTGTGTGTGTGTGTGTGTGTGTGTGTGTGTGTGTGGGTCACACACACACACACACACACACACACACACATATATATATATATATATATATATATATATATATATATATATATATATATATATATATATGTAAAAGTGAGAAATTACCAGAATATACCAGAATATATATATATATATATATATATATATTATATATATAAAATAAAAAACAGACCACTTTAAAGTTCCATGTAATAGATTATTTCACCACAGTCCTTTTAAAGGACTGCGGATCATCAGACTTTACTTCCAAACAAAAAATGAAAAGAAAATTTACACATTTTTGACGGGCTGTATTAACCATATGTAAATTAACGAAGTGAGGGGCGAGAGAGAAGATATGAGCGAGTTAGCGGATATTGACACATTTAAGCGGTTAACTTAACAGAAGTTATATAAGGATTTCGAAGGGGTAGAGAAAACCCATAGAGACAAGAAGAGAGAAAGAAGTTATGAGAGAAGTTGTCACTAATTTTCTTTGTAAAAAAAGGTTGGAAACAGACGCTGTTATTTTGTTTTACTTTGAAAGTGTTATTTTGGGGGTTCATGAAGAGTATAATGTTTGATATAAATTTGAATGTCTCTAAACTGTCTACAAATAATTTAATTTGATGTTTGTTAGTGATTTAATTTTTTTTTTTAATTTTAGGGATTTTCTATGAAATAGTCGATTAGAAAAACATTCATAGAAAGTACATTAAAAGAATAAAACTTTATTTTAAAATATAAGTTTACTTCTAGTAATCTTTTTTTTAATCTATTTAAAAAAAATATTATTGATTATTAAGTTGACATCTCTATCCGTTTGAATTTTGTTCATGAATTTAACTCGTGACTGTTTCTAGATAGATAATCTCTTCTACATAAATATTAGTTAAGTTAATATGGGGTAATATTTGAAGGTAATGTTAAAGATCTTGCTCTGTCATATACTGTACATACACCCATGCAAATATCATATATGCACACGAACGTATGTATATGGTTTCATACTTTATTTTGTCCAGGTTAGGTTTCAACTGTTTTATGTATCAAGAATTTCAAGAATTTTTTAGTTTTTGTTTATTGTTTTCATCTTTAAGTATCGTTGTGTCTTCAATTGGAGTAGTATATTTCTTTATAATATGCCTTAAAGAAGATTCGTCTTGTTTGTAATTAATATGCATTTGGTTTTTGTAATAAATGTGTATGTGATTTTTGGTTGTTTACATGTTTTACACTATCCTTATTACTTGCTTTGGGGAGAAATAGTCTAATGCGGTTGTTTATAATGTGGTTAGGGAAGCCGTTGTTGATTAGTGTTTGTTTAACATTATTAAGTTCTTTGAGGAAGAGTAGTCGAGAAGATAAATTCTGGTGTGCTCTATTTAGAAAGTTTTTTTATTACAGCTATTTTGTACCCAAGTTGACATTCGCTTTTGAAGTTAAGGTGACACGAGTTTTTGCTGCTGTGTTTTTTGTATAATGATGTAATGAATGTGTTATTGCTGTATTCAACAATGGCTAAGTTCATAGGTAAAGTTAAGGACGGAGTTCTCCTCAAATGTGGTCTTAAGTGTCTCTATTCCTTTAATATTATTAGCTAAAATAAAAATATCGTCTACGTAGCGAACATATATTTTCGGTTTGCGGACCTGCGTAAATATCGTATTTTCTACGTAGGACATGTAATAGTTGGAAAAGCATGGACCGAGTTGATTTCCCATTCTAACACCATTAGTTTGGGTGTAAATATTGCCATTGACACAAGAAAAATTAAATAAAAAGCTTAACCATGTGACACTATTTAGCGGTAGCGTGAAAATTAAAAGCGAGAAATAATTAAGGCGAGAAGAAGCTATCACGAAAAGACATACTGAGCGATGTTATTTTTTAACAAAGAAAAGTGGTCAAGATTTTATTTTCATTTGCGAAGAAAAGTATTTTTTTTTTCACAGAAGATAGGAAATTTGTAAGATCTCGGATCTGTCGGAATTAATTTATGCTACGGCGCGGCGAAAGAAGATAGCAATCTGCCCATGGCAATAATGAAAATTTGAAATTGGTCAAGTGGCCTACAAAACAGAATGCTAAGAGATGATCAAATTTATGTCAAGTACTGACCGAGAAAGGCATCAGCTAAGGCCACGCCAGAGAGAAAGGGCGAGAAAGGAAAAGAATAAACCATTAACTATCTTTCGGAGATGTCATTGATTTTGGAAAGAGACCACCTGTTTTATTGTCCAGACCTGGACATGATAAAAGTTTGTTACCGGGATGGATAATTGGATACAGAGTGCGAAGACGTCCAGTTAACCACCCATTTGACGCTGGCGAAAATCTCGTTGATAAATTCCAGATGACATTCGGTTAAGATAGAGATTAAGGACCACACTACGAGTCGTAGGGGTCTGGTGTAGGGAAAAGAAAAAAAAGAAAATGAGAAGATATTTTTTTTTTCCTTTGAGCGATAATTGTGAACACCCGCGCTGCCGAGCGTCATTGACTGAGTGGTGGCGTGAACGGTAGGCGAAGGTAAACATATGAAAAGGAGGAGAGGCCTGTTGACGCCTCTAAGGGGATTGGTGTGAGATACCACTATGAGAAAGAAGGGAAACTTGTTGACGCCCTCTGAGGGGATTGGTGTGAGATATCAATATGAGAAAGGAAGAATTTGGGAGGACGATTCTCCTAAGAACTCATCTAAAGCAGAAAGTGGTGGACTTCCAAAAATGGAAAGTGATAAATTTTCCTGTCCGAAAACAAAGAAAATCATTATTGTGGATTTAGAATTATCGAGGAACCCCAAACCACGACGGTTTTGGTCGGCGTCCATATCAACAGAGTCGCAGCGAGTAGACGGCAGTTGCAGTTGCAGTTGGAGTTGGAGAGACGCAGTTCCGAGGAGTCGCAGACGCAGACAGAGTTGAGCTGTGAGCTCTGAGACCAGCCTCGCAGGAAGCTGACTGAAGACCCATGCATTCCGACTTCGACTTTTAACCAAAAACAATTTATTTTTGAAGAACGACTTAGGCTCACACCACCAATACATTTTTTAAGAATATCACCTGAAGATATAAAAAATCAGTTATCGAAAAACAACTTAAGATATTAAGACTCGCCTAACAAACACAAAGTGTCACGAATCCATAGAAGCAGGTTGCTAGAAAGACGCAGTCCTTTATTCAGCAACCAGATATAAAAATATTTGTTATTCTTTTTTTAACATATTTGAACTTTTCGAGTTGTTACTTTATTTTCTTTTTTCTTTTACATATACTTGCGGCAACTGATTGATTTCGTCTACCTAAGATCAAATCACAACGTGGGTAGTTTAGACTAGAAATCAAAACAGTTACTTCAGTAACCAGACGCTGGAGGCGAGCTGGGAATGACAAAGCTGATACCGAATCTCACCAGATTCCTATCCGAATCAGCCAAGTGTTAGAACGTCACATTTGGTGGCGTGACAGCAGGATCACGTCACATTTGGTACCGCGACCAATACCAAGTCACATTGGTCGTCACAGGACGGCAACGGGCGAGAGAGAGGCCCGGGTGACGTCACAACCATAGTACCTTCTCTGTTGTTTTTAATGAAACATGCATGAAGGAAGGATTGCTGCCTAAATATACAACATATATATATATATATATATATATATATATATATATATATATATATATATATATACTCCCTATTCTATAATATTTTAAAATCCTGTCTTAATTTTTTCTCATTCTTTCTTTGCGCAGTTGTTAATATGTTTCATTTATGTCAGTGTCCATTTTCAACAGTCGCGTTCTTTTGCATTCGACTCAAGCACATCCACTTTAGTTCCCTTACCCTCCTTATCTATATAACTCCCTCCTCTATTATAGACCAACTCTTACTCCTTCTCCTTTTCTTTTGTTTCCTTTTTTCCTTCTTTCCTTCCCTTGCATTCCAAAGTTCCTGTAAAGAAATGTGGGATTTTATTCATTTATTAAATGTATTTGCAGTGTTAAGTCCAAAGAAAAAAAATACTTTCCTATGGACAAAATGATCATCTGTATGGAGGAAATTGTTTGAATCTCATTGATTATAATTCACCTATATGCTCTGTAATAAAAATTATATTGATCTCTCTTTTGTGGATCAGGTTTTATATTCTATATTAATAGGATATACTTGGATTAATTACCCACCGATTTTTTAACTGCCATATATATATATATATATATATATATATATATATATATATATATATATATATATTGAAAGGCCTTGTCTTGCAAGGACTGATACGGTATAACATTCTCTTTTAATTATCAAAGATAAATATGAGAACAGGACGAGTTGTTATATATGTATCTAATTATTTTATATTTGAAATATTTAGACAGCCGTAAGTTCTATACTAGTTTTTTTCCCTCGCACTTTTTGTTCATAGAAATATTTCCAGGACTCTTGCTTCCCATTTATCTTTGATCTTCAAAAAGTTTAAATGTAATGTCAATCGTTATATGTTGTCTTCTTCATAATTGTTCATTTATTGTTCTCTCGCGCCTTAATAATGCTTATCTTTTTCCTTTATTCTTTCACGGTCTGTAATTAATTTTCTCTTAGTGTCTTTATTGCATTGCTTGGATTCAAAATGTGTTGTTCATCTTGCGGTTATTTTTATTATATTCATAAATTGCTATAATTTGAAATCTCGCAACATGTCTTTACTTGTTGTTATCGTCATTAATATAGACTAGCCAATTTATTTGCTATCTCTGCCATTCCCTTGTTTTCGTTTCCTGATGATTTTTGTATATATTTTTTAGTGTTTTTGTAGTGTTCGTAACTGCCTCTAATAGCTGCATCCATCTTCAGTCTCATTAGCATGAGCTTTAATAACTCCAAAGCTGTTTCCTTAGTTAAGGATATTATGACTTAGTAAGGGAATTGCATTGTGTTTGTTGCGAAGATATTCGTTGGCCAGTAATTCCTCAGAGGTATTTAATCGTCGGATAAAGGACATTTGATACCGTGATCTTTCGTACGTCGTTGTATCATGCCACTCTAAAGTTCGATAGTACAACTAGGCTTGATTATGTTGAATGGCACCGACTTGTTTTCCAAAAGACATGTTACCTAATATATTATCACGAGTCGCGTAAAATGTTATGGTCATAAAGTCATTACACATATAGCAGACCTAAGGAGCAGTGAAATTTTCCTCAGAGCTGCACTTTTCATGGATTTTTCCTTATACACCTAAAAAACACCATGCCAGATTTGAAGCTGATAGGTCGAGTTACAATGGGTAATTAATCCAAGTAGATCCTAGTAATATAGAAGATTAAAACTGATCCACAAAAGAGAGATGAATATAATTTTTATTATAGGGCATTTAAGTGAATTACAATTAATGAGATTAAAAAAAATTACTCCATACAGATGATCATTTCGTCCATAGGAATATAGTCTTTTCTCTGGATTTATCAATGCAAATTCATTTAATATATAAATAAAATGCCACATTTCTTCATAGGAAATTTGAAAGGCAAAGGAAGGAAAGAAAGAAAATTGAAGCTAATTGTCTGCAGAATTTGCAAATGAGATTTTAAACTTTATTTGTGTTGGTGCAGTGTAATTTACATTGTACAGTTTTACGATGTTTATATTCAATTTTGTCTTTTCTCTAACTTTTTCTCTTTCTTATCATGATAACCAATCAATTTGCTATTGGCTACTGTATTAACGATGGCACCACAGATTATATATTGTTTGTCTCTGCAATTATTCTTCCAGTACACAAAGTTCCCTCGAAAGGCGAGATGTTAAAGAAATGCTGGCAATATAAAAGTGATGAAGGAAAGTCTGTCTCGATGATTATCAAGATGGCCGCCCAGAATTATTCAGAAATATGGGAAAGAACAATTCGAGACAGACTGTTCCTCTTCTTAGCCAGAAAACTATTAAGGAAAGTTTCAGAAAATCTACAGTAGAGGAATTCAAATTAATAAGAATAGGGACAAGGGGAAAAATCTGCATTTCATGAAGAAATGAAGTTGTTTGATATCTGTGTCTGTTACTTTCCCCCTTGTTTCCTTTCTGAATGTGAAGTGCAAAGTTAACAAGTGTGACGCATATCACTTGTAATTGTTACATAAATGTTCACAAACGTAAAGTGACCAGCGCGATGATAGGAAGATGAAATTTGCAGGGATAGGCATACAAGTAACGATGAGGTGTGAGCGAGTGATGCTTAGAGAGAAGCATGATGCGAACAGAACCAGCAGACTGTTTGATCAAAGAGATCTGGTAGATGGAATAATTCATTATGTTGAGGATAATTCGGATGATTCCAGTGATATATCTCCTATCAATACTGATACTGATTTTGTACCCGATCTAAAATCTGTGACAGACACCAAATCACGGAACACGACAAGAAACCCCACACTAGCTGCCGATTGTGAGCGATTCTTGATTAATGTTTATGTTGAGCTTCAATTGGTACTGTTGCCTTAATTGCTTATGGCATTATTAAAAAGGAAGACAAGAGTCAAGTTATTCGACTACGTAAGCTACGAGATGCGAAACAAAAATACCGATTGAAGAAGCATGATATTCAGATGGCTAGTTTTGAAAAAAAAAAAGACCTCACTGTATTTTGATGGTAAGACCGCCATTCTTATGATGATAAAGAATGAGAAGGCCAATAAATGAAGTCCGAGGATGATGGTACAGGATCATTATGTCGTCATGGAGGAACTGGACAATAAATAAATCACATATATGATTCACAAGACTGGACACGGAAAGCAGATTGAAAATCTATTCACGAGTTTCTGGTGGAGAAAAATGTAACCCAGAATTCCATTTTATACGTTGGTATTGATGGAATCAATGTAAATGTAGGATCAGGAAATGAAGCCATTCAAAATCTTGAAATGTCACTTGATCATGCGCTCCATTATTTCAGCTGTAAGCTTCACGGAAAGGAGCTGCCTTCCGTCACTGTGATGGTAAACTAAGAGTTCCTGAGCATTTGCGTGGTCCCTTTGCGAAACAATTCAAGGAGACTTTGAGCTGCCAGTTGTTGCCTTCCAGCCAGTCAGTATCACTGATTTCCCTATCCCGTATGAAAAAGTAGATAAAGATCTTTTCTGGGACTAGTATAGGATTTTAAAGGAGTTACAGGCGTTTTTGATGATGACATGGTTGCTATTCAGCCAGTCCCACCAAGCGTGTCAAGGTGGAATAATTTATGGAGTATGTAGCAACGTTAAGACCCAGCCACGAGCTGAAACGAATCGTCATTATAATTATAAAGTTCAGTGCTTCAATATGGTTTTACATAAGGATGCAGCATTACGTAACACACGGCTCAAGGAACGTATTCCAATCTTTGCTCTATATGAAAAACAGAAATATTAAGGAGAACACGATAGAGAAGACTGTTTAGATAATTGCATACTTCTCCCAGACAGGTCAAATTAATTTTGGTATGTGTGCAGATGAGGATGTGACTGTTAGAATAAAAGATGTCTCAGTGATAAAAAAAAAATAAAGAGGAGAATTAGAAGATGTAAGACAGATCTGATGTGGGGGAAGAACATTCTGCTGCTACTATTGACGAGGATTTGTTAAACAACATTGAAGTTGAGGACGATAGGGAAGATGGAGATTATAATAATTTAATAATATAAGTGTAGTTGTGGACTTGACTACATAGGGAGGACGTCCCAGCGTTGTGTTTGAGAATAAAACAACACGTAACCCCCTCTGGATTTTGAATCTGGCTGTCAGGAAAAGCCAACTAACCAATACTTCTGGCTCTGCTATTGCTGAGCATGTAATAAATAGCAAGAAATCTCTGTTTGATTTTAGTGGCGACTGTTTTTCAATTTTATCTAGGTCCCACTCCACTTTTCACTCCAAGGTTCTAGTGCCCTTTTATATCAGATCCCATAAACAGAGGGAATGCTTACTGGGTCTGAATGTTATTGGACTCTAGTTTCTTGAAATTCATATTTTTTTCCATTCCATACATTAATTTAATTTACACGATTTTATATTTTTTATTCCCAGAAAAATAAACTTGATAAGTCCTGGGACGAAACCAGTTGTGCTTGTTCAGCTTTTTTAAATATTGCCTTTTCCCAACTATTATTAAATTCTGTACCAAAAAAAATTAATAAATAAAACAGAGCGTTTAAACAAATATTTGCATCGACTAAAACGAACGATAACTAACTAATTATATATATATATATATATATATATATATATATATATATATATATATATATTAAGAATTATGCCCCAAGCAAGAAGGCATACCACTAGTACGCAAGGGGTTAGAGTGGGAGCGAGAGTAAGGAGTAAGGCTTGATGGAGAAAATGGTGGAGAGAAGGTCAGGGAATAGGTCATGGCATCTGGTGTTGTCGATTGACATTACATTTGAATAGTTGGAGAATATATCTATCAGAGAAACAATTAATAGGAAAGCAATTACACAGACGGGATGTGCGAGAACTGAAGCTATTGGAGTAGAAGAGACGGCCCCATTTAATCGTTTCAAAATTGAAAGGGTGAGGCCGTGATATCAGCCTAGTAGCACTCTTAAATTCATGCAGTCTGGGAACTAACGAAAGTCGCTCGTCGGAGCAGTTACCCTGATAGTATTTGTAGAAAATACAGAGGGAAGCGACGGCAGGTTTGTGAGAGAGAGAGAGACTGTAGACGAGATGCCAGATCATGTCCAACCACATTGCATACCCGTCTCTGGATCTTGTCGAGGACCTTAATGCGAATAGCGGGTGCACAATAGCATATATGGCAGCAGTATTCTCTTCAAGGGCGAATGGTTGATTTATAGATTTGAAGGATGGTCTCTGCCGAGAAAAACGTTTTGGCGCGACACAGTGAACCAAATTTAATTGCGGTGGATGAAGCAATTGATTCAGTGTAATTGTTCCATCTCAGATCAGCGGCCGGTGTGAGACCAAGCAGTCGAAAAGCGGTACTCTCTTGGAGTTGATCATCAGACAATGAGTGGCAAGGATGGTTGCCTGTAGTGAGTAATAGAGAGCAGTTTTGTTTTAGAGGCATTAAAGTTAACCATCCAATTCCTGCCCCAGTCTACAATCGATTGAAGGTCCATATTTGAGACGAACGGCCAGGTTAGTTTTGTCAGCAATACCAGACCTTCTATTGCAGTAAAAGTAAATACTAGTGTCGTCAGCATAGATGCCTACTTGGGAACTGATAACATCGAGGAGATCGTTAATGAAGATAAGGAACAGAGTAGATCCCAGGATAGAGCCTTGCAGAACACCTGCGTTCGTGGGAAAGGAACTGGATGAGAATCCGTTAACGACGACCTTCATTACATGGTTTGACAAGAATTATCGTATTAAGTTAAATAACCAACCTGATATTTCTTATCCCTTAATCTTATGAAAAAGGCCGGCATGCCAGAACCTATCAAAATGTTTAGAGATATCTAGAGCTACGACACGAGCTTCTGCGTCATTGTGGAGTGGTTGGAAAACAATTTCAGTTATGGCCGTGAGCACATCAGCTGCAGAATGGGTAAAGCAGAAACCATATTGCTTATCAGAGAGCAGATCATGGGATATCAGTTGATTAACCATTTTGGCGTTGATTAAAGCTTCAAAGACTTTGCCGGGAGTTAGATGGGTCAGAAGGGTCTCCAGAGTTCTTAAAGACAGGTACAATTGATGAGGAATTCCAACAGGCTGGAAAGCAAGATTCACTGAGGCACTAGTTATAAAGGGCAGGAGCAAATTCAGGAGCACATTTCTTTAGGACAATGGCTGGTATCCCGTGGCCACCGGTAGCCTTATGGGAGTCTAATTTTGAGATGATACCCAATAACAACGAAGGGGTTATGTGCAACTCGTTCAATAGAGCCTCGATTCTAGGGAAGAAATCGGTTGTGGGTACATCCGATGATTCGAGCCGTTAGTTGGAAGAGAATTTCTTATCAGCTGAGGAGGCCAAGATATCAAATTGGTTGAACAAAGGAGGCTTGCTGTTGTTATGTACGCTCTTTCAGAGACGCTAATAATCCTTGGAGCCGAATTTGCGAGATGCAATACGTTGTTTCATTCTATCAGCAAATAGTGACTTTGCTTCATTGAGAACACGCTTGCACTCCTTACGGGTTGAGACAAAGAGACGTCTGTTCCGATCTCACATATCACTAAGATATAGGCGGAAGAAGTGATTCCTATGGGCAATGGCAACTGAGCAAGCAGCAGAGAACCAAGGGAATGAGTGAGATTTAACCTTATATTTTCTAATAAATTTTTAATTTTTTCTATATCCATATATTTGCTTATATATATATATATATATATATATATATATATATATATATATATATATATATATATATAGAGAGAGAGAGAGAGATAGATAGATAGGTAGATAGATAATGTCGTCCATGCTTAGAATAATTATGCTATATATGATCTAGTGCCCCTGCTATTTACCTTGAGCTTCTTGATGAAATCTAAAAAAGATTCAGCAATATTGTCGGTCCCGATCTGGCAGCTAGGCTTCAGTCACTTTCCGACGGCCGCAAGGTTGCCTCTCTGTGTCTTTCCTATAAAAAAAATTCACGGTAATTATTTGGGTGAGCTCTTCACTGTGGTACCTAGATTTTTTTAAAAATTTAAGCGCAGTACTTAACTGCCGTCATCAATTTACAGTTTTTCTGGCTAGATGTAACTGTAAATTCTATGCTAACAGTTTATTTTTTCGCACTCCTCGCATGGGGAAATCCCTTTCGTCCCCATGCTTTCCAGTCAACTTTTATCTGTAAACATTGAAATGCAATACTAATCGCTATCTATCTTCCTTTTAATTACTCTTTTCTTTTCCATCACAATATTATTGTTTCTGTTCCTAATTCTTCAACACCCAGTAACCCCTTGGGTCATATTGGATTTACTGCATTGCGTGAGGTGAAACCGATTAAAAATTGTATATACATTTGCGTATTTGTACGTCAGTGTGTGTGCACATATTGTGGGTTCACCAATCTTTTTGCAGCGATTGAAAACTCGTTATCTCACCTCTGCATCGTCTGTCTTATTTTTCCTACTGCGTTTGCTATCCATTGGGACAAAATTAACCAAGACCGTCGCTATCTTTTTTTTTATATTTTTATATGGCTGCCCATCTCCATTTTTTGTCGCTTAGTCTACTCCATAATACATTTAATCTTGATTTGTTCTCTGATCCATGTCGACCTGTTTCCATTTCATACAGTTATCAATAGCAGTGCTCTACATAACACTTTATCTATATAAAACTCCCTCCTCTATTATAGGCCAATTCTTACTCCCTCTCTTTTTATTCTTTCCTTTTTTCTTTTTCCTTCCTTCCTTACTTTGACTTTCAAATTTTCTGTAAAGAAACGTTTTTATTCATTTTAGTAAATGTATTTGCATTGATAAGTCCAGATAAAAAAACTACGTTCACATGGACGAAATGGTCATCTATATGATGGAAATACTTTGGATCTCATTAATTGTCATTCACTCATATGCTCTATAATAAAAAATTATATGGAACTGTCTTTTGTGGATCAGTTTTAATGGTTTATATTAATACGATCTACTTGGATTACTTACACCCGAATATTTACATGACTACACACACACAAAGCCGAGTTCGAATTCCAGTCGAATCCATTACATTCACTTACGTGCTAATACCCTTGAGAAAGGTGTGAATCCTCTTCTCCTTCCAGCTATGGGTAAAATAGCAGGACAGACTGGGTTCTATAGCCTTGAATGGAAACTGGTCTAGGAGAAGGACAACCCTGAATTCAAAACTTGCGCGGGGTCGTTTGGGGACCTTTTGGAAACTCCAGTTCTCTGTATTTGGCCCTTCAAAAAGAGTGGATGGTCCTGCACGAAACCTTCAACATTATAATCAAATCTCATGTGCTGTTGTCGGGCTGTCGGTTTCCTGGGAACTGATCTGCTTGACCCTCATACGTCGAATTCGAAAGGAGAGTCGAGTATAAAACACCCACTTGAATAAACAAATAAATAACGAGATAATCAGATAGATAATAATAAAACAAAATCCTCCCGACACATAACGATTTGTAGGCGCGCCATAAAAATATCCCTCACTGGGAACTAACTAGAGGATGACCGCCAACATTAGCCTTGAAATAGATACCCTACCCAACCAGAGCAAAACCTCTCAGAAGATGATGAATCTATAGATAAGAATTAACTCTCTGACCACTTAACGAAGAAAACTAGCCTAGCCACTCCCACAATAACGAATGTTATAACGAACCACGCTTAAAAACACACGTAAACCAAGAGATAGCGTATTCTTAAATTTTCGCTTGAAGATGAAACGGGACTAAACACCTTAATTCAACTTAATTTTAATAATTATTTGGATGGTTTCGGCTCTCGTTTTTGAAACATGAGAACTCTTACGTAGCGAAGGAATCATTTTTAAACAAAAATATAATTATATATATATATATATATATATATATATATATATATATATATATATATATATGAATGGTTTTCTGTGCATATATATTTTATTACTTTAAACAATTTTAGTTCTCATATTATTGTCGTTTTATAATCTAGGCCATGTAATAAAGTGAATGATTCAGAAGTAATCAAATACATACCAATATGATTTAAATTCGCATTGCAGATTCCCACAGAATATCTGGTAGACGAACTATTCTTCTTTCACAGAATATTTGGCGATCATGTAGACGAACTAAAATTGTATTTTATTTTCTAAGCCATGTTGTCATTTCTTCATAAATTTGGCTTTATATCCATGTGTCCCCTTTAATTTCTATCTGTCTTACGATTATCAGATTTTCTGGGTCCTACTTCGGCATTATGTGCCCCAATAATTTCAACTGCTTTTTTTGATTTTACGTATAAGTTTAAAATAAATTTCTGTATTTTTATTTCTCCTAAGCCATGTTCCGCCATTCATTTACTCAAGATCAGTAAGTTGTGCTTTATATCCATGTGTCCCCTTTAATTTCTATCTGTCTTAGAAGCAATGATTATCACTGGATTTTCTTGTCTTACTTCGGCATCCTATTCTCTTACTTCAAACGATATCATAGAATGTAAAACGATCTAAGCGTTGTTATAACTTTCAACTAAATGCTTTTTTGATTTTTACGAATATAATTACATTTTATATAATTACG
Organism: Acanthosepion pharaonis; assembly: GCA_903632075.3. Taxonomy (NCBI): domain Eukaryota; kingdom Metazoa; phylum Mollusca; class Cephalopoda; order Sepiida; family Sepiidae; genus Acanthosepion; species Acanthosepion pharaonis. Next base: position 396,765 of record CAHIKZ030005536.1, read on the forward strand.
TATACGATTTGTCAAATGTACGACATATCGAAAGAAAAAGTTGAGGTAGTAGAAACTATGCGTCTTGAAAAATTGGATGACTCAGAATCCAAAAACGCTGGTGGGAAGTACGACATATCGAAAAAAAAAGATAAACACGTCAATGTGAAGAGCTGGTGGGAAGGAGGCAAAAAACAATGGAGCTACAAACTGTAAAAGGTCCATGATTGCCCACATCCCGATCTAAAGTATCAATGTCGAAGCGATTTGTTAAAATGAATAAATATTTTGTAATATTTCTACAAAATATCAATCTTTACTGGTGTCTATATTATAGAGAAAAAGTGACATATCTTGAGCGATTACTGTCCATGATTTATTTCATCTGTTTTAATTCCAGTACTGGCACCTTATGTTTACATTCGCTTGAAAATAATACTGATAAAAAAATCTCTTGAAGAAAACCGAACATTTTCCTCGCAAAGTCTGTGTATTCTCATCAACTGCTATATCTGTTAAGCTAAAAACTGATATAGTCTAATCTCACAAAATATTCAGTTTTCTTTCCTGGATAGACGACGACAGATTTGTTAATGTTGTACATAAATTACTTTTATTCGTATTATTAGTATTACCTTGGTTTAGCTTTTTAATGAATACTTGTTAGCCATTATTAATAGTACATGTTGGTTTTTCACCTGAATTTTTGCTGACTTTTAACTCCTATTAACAGCGATAATTTACAGCATTACTAAAAATCAAAGTAGACTGGTAATTTGAATAATCATGGAGTAAATCAGCTTGAGTTAAGATGGGAGAAATATTGTTTTTAAAATTAATCATAGCTGATATTGCTTCTTCAAGTTAAAAATATAACGCAATTAATGCTAACAGTGCTAATAATGCCTGGCATAATTTCATTTAAATAAAAATTTAACCACATAATATCTGGATGTGAAAAGAACTTGCCACCAAATGATAGGGCTCGTCAATACATAAACTTCTCAATGTTCCTCATAATCGTCTCTACCTTCCATCTTTTATTTCACATATCTCACTCCTCATTAATCATATTCACCCTATCAATAATCCCCTGTCTTTAAAATCACATCACTTTTTTATTAGATGATTTTTGTATAAATTGATTCAGAGCAAATATAAGATGTACTGGAAGTGAGATATTTGAAAGGGTTACTTATAAAACTACGTAAATTTACACGATACAACATTTGTAGACTTTGGCTAATTATTGAAGTGCTTAAAAAATGACAGTGTCAAAGATTCAACAGAAACATTTTGAGCAAAGTTTCAATAAATAAATTCTAGGAAATTTACCATGCGTTGGTTTCAGTGTAGAACTTTATCCAACGGACGAGAGATATGAAAACTTGTTTCGTAATTATCATATTTAGTCGGCTATGTCAATAAGCGAAGCATGCCTTCCATTAAATTCACACAAGCTACAAAATAAAGTAAAGCAAACCTGTCAATCTCTAGTTCATAATGTGAGTAAAAGTTATTAATTGCATATCATAAAAAGTAATTACGGTTAGTATAGAAAGTCAGAAAACTCAGATTCCTAAAAACAGTCAAATCGGAAAGGAACAACATTTTTCTTTTGTTTTATCTTCTTCTACTTTCTATGCACATAAATTTAAGCTGATATTATGATTGGCAAAGATGAACAGTATCAACTACTTGTTAACCGATTGGCTTATGATTTAAAAGCAATTTACAAACTAGTTGTAGCCAAGATATAATTACTCATTCTTCCAATAAAACTATTTTTCAAATCCTACAAATCTACCAGCTTTAACTTATTAAAACGTTGTAGACTTTGGTAAGAGTTTTATATTTCAGCAAATGCTACAGTTATTATTTTTTTATATAATTCTCTGGAATGGCGGCTTATTTTTAATATATTATAAGCCTAATTACCTAACAATATATTCATGTTAAGGCACAAATATTTATTATCTGTATTTACTACCAAAAATATCTGACGCAATATGAAAATATTCTCACGAGTTGATAACACAATCTGGAAAACTTACTAAATATAAACAACAGTACATTAATCACATACAGGGCTTGTATAAAGTATCTTTATAATTTAAAATATTCATTACAAAAGCAAATGAACAGACAAATATGCAGGAATTGTTACAAAATGAGGAGGCGATACTGAAGATTTCAACTTATTTAATATACATGTATACGTGCACCATTAGTTGCACGAAGCACATCAAAACGGTACTCACTTTTTTGCCATATTCTCTGTGGCATAGTCTCAATAATTGTTACAATAGCATCAGTAATCATTTCCTTAGACCAGTGATATCCCATATCGTTGTTCAATGAATGATATCTTTAAAATAAACCCTTAGGAAGAAGTCCACGACAGTGATATCTGGTAAACAACGTGGCCAGAAAATTAGGCCACTCCTTCTAATCCAGTGAACTGGAAATGGCAGGGGTTCATTTACCAGTACACCTTTCATCAAATACATAAATGTAATGTTATTAAAAACTTTGATAAATACTGAGTAGATAGAACAAATATGATTCAGATATCTCATCAATTGCATTTGTAATATATTTTTAAATTGCAAACTGATTTTATGGACACCCTGTATCTTTGTGACATATTGGACTAAAGTTTCAAAAACTCACAAAAACATATTACGTTCAGTGCCTTTGCTATGCTGAAGGTTGATCTGTTATCAACGGCCTGAGTAAGGGAGTGTCAGAATTTGTTAAATTGAAAAAAGAATGTCTAAAAGAAATTCTACAATTTTAGAAAAGGGACCTTGTACGATGAAAAAAAAACATTGATGTTGGCACTCTTACCCAAATATTTTATCAACTAAAATAAAATAAACTCTCAAATATCTCACTACAACATGAAAAAAGAATTGAGAGCCCTAAGATATTATCGTTGACCCTATGGCCAACCTTATTCTTTGCACGCACACCTGCTTTTGACTGAGTGAAACAGAATCTGCTATAATGGCTTCCGACGTTTGAAATGCTGTTTTTATGATGATTGTGCGCATGCGTGTATTACAGCGCCGTAACTTTTCGTGTTAAGCAAAAATACTCGAGGGAAATAATTCTCTTTCACTATATTTCTTTTTTTCTTTCTTTTTTTTTTTTTTTTTGGTCGTTTATTTCTTTACTCTTTATTTTCTTCTGATCACTTGTCTCTTTTTAATAGTTCCTTTTGATCACTGGCGCTTCAAATCGATAAGCGTCTCATCGGAACTGGGCCGACGGCACTTTAAGCGTGGCAGACACAAAAGGATTTTGGCGGGAAATCGTATCGTTCGCTTTTTCCCTTCTTCCATCTATCCACATGGCTTCATGCTTTCAAACGATGGCTGAATATGGCCGGCGCAAATTAACAACACTTTGCACTTGTGACGTGAGCTGCTTAGCCATTTGCAAGGATACATACAGTTCAGTTCAAGTGTTGTGGACATTCCGTACTTCAAAGGAAACTAATGTAAACACAGGCGCACGAACTCCCAAATAGGCTCTCGTGTGTAAATGCATAGGCATATATATATATATCTATGCACACACACATATATAAATATATATATATATATATATATTCGTCTGTTTGTTCTTGGGCGTGTATGTATGTGTATGTGAGGCTGAATATGTGTTGGTGCGTGGGAGAGAATTTGTTGTTTCTGTGCGTATATATAGAATAACCGAATAAATATAGAATAAAACATGTTGTATATATATATATATATATATATATATATATATATATATATATATATATCTTGAGAGATAGAAATATTGTAATTTGTGCGTGTATCCATTGAGTTAACCCATGAGCGTTATCTATTTATAAATCAATTGACCTACTTAGTTTACGTCCGCAAATTTCAAGATTAAAGCTCTTAAGAATATTTGGCATAGCTTTTTAAAACTATGTACATCTTTCAGTTGCGTGGTTTGTATGGTGTGTGTATGTGGGTGTGCGTGTTTCTGCCTCTGTGTGTGTGTGTGTGTGTGTGTAATAGTGGAGAGTCGTAAAATACGATAATGTAAAATATGTACTTTAATTATGAAAGAAAGGGGGTCAATATCCGGTACGTAAATATAAGCTGTGTGGGGAAGGGAATCCTCACAGAGCTTCAACAGTCTAGTTCTTGCCTGAACGCAATCCATTGAATGCATAAAATATATCGTCACAATTTAGTTTTCGATACCGCCTGTGCTTACATACATACATATATATATATATATATATATATATATATATATATATATATATATATATATATATATATATATAGGCGTAATGATTAAAGAGTGGTAGGATATATCGTATGGTTAATTACGAGTTGTGAGTCCAATTCTCACAAGGTGACACATTCTGTCTGACTTATGCCACATCTTAGCTACGCTTAGTAAATCATTATATGTCACCACTCAGGTTTGACCTAAGTGTCCATTATATCTAAATATAAAAGTGTACACTGACGTCAGAATCGAGTGATGACAGTCTGTTTTATGCTTGAATGCAGTCTTCAACCCATGTGTATTGGCTGATAGATCGATTATATATATATATATATATATATATATATATATATATATATATATATATATATATATATATATATATATATATGTATGCTAGTTCATGTGGCAGTATGTATTGCAAGGTCAGCTATTTTCGTTTTATACTGTTATCCTTAAGGCAAACGGGGCGGTTCTATTCTAAACATTTGAAAATGCTATTAAGTAAAAATAATTATGTGCTATAATGCGCTTATTGACGGGCTATTCGATAGGTTAGTTTTAGCTTCTACTTCATTATTTATTATGGATTTCTTCGGGCATTTTTTATTTATTCAATAATTATTCACTTTTGATTATTATCATGAATTTACACTTCTATGTTTACACTTGCATTCTTACAGTTTGTTTACATACTCAAGTTGTTTACATATTATTCTATTTAATTTTTGGAGGTTTGTTGTCCTATTTGTTTTTAGATTTGATTTTGTATAAAACACAGCAGAGAATGGTTGGACGGTCTCCTCGAAGATGGAGAAGAGACTCGAGGTATGGTCATACTGATACATGCTAATGATATCATGGACCGAAAGTCTGTGCAACGAAGAGGTTTTGGAGAGAATGCAAACAAGGAGGAAGTTTATAATTCACATCAGGAAAAATTAGATGAAATTTCTGGGACACGGATTGAGAAAGAAAGGCTTGGAGAATCTTATACTCACAGGAAGAATAGAGGGAAAGGGAGACCATTGAAAACAACGCGTGATATACGTACCAGGCTTAAGCCAGTGGATGGCAGAACAAGGCCTAAGGGAATTAGCCAAAGAACAAAAGTTTTTGATAGCTCCAAGGGATAAGGTGAAGTGGAGAGCCATGACCACCTACGCCCTGAATGGACACGGCACATATAAAGAAAGATATTTCAATTTTAGTTGCAAAGTATATTGCATTGCGTTGGAGGCAGTTGCTTTTTAACGGACATACATGATTTTTCTTTAGTTAAAAATTTGGTTTATGTGTGGGGTTTGTTGTTTTTTTGTTGTTTTTTTTACGATTAGCGTCATGTTAATGGTGCAAGTGTAGTTGATTTTTACTGTGTTTCTGCTGACTATAATTTGGAGACATTGAAGTCAACACACAGTGGCGACAGCCTTTTTCATACTTATACGAAATCGTAATGCTATATATCTTATGGTTTTACTCGACTATTTATATATACACGTCCGTGATTCATATTCTATAATCTATTGTATTATTCTAACGGTTGTTTTGATGGGCGGTAACGGTTATGTTTAAAATTATTCTAGGGGCTATTGGATGGAAATATTTGTTGAGCGTGATGCAGTTTATTGGCTAATTATAGTTTTGTTAACTTTTTATTTATTTATTATAGATATATTTTATTGTTGGTTGTCTTATGATTATTTGTGTTTATGCGTGCGTTCGTGTTTTGTTAATTTGTTTATTATTTACTTAATTTATTTACTTATTTATTAGTTTGGATGAATTTATTTGGATTATTTTACTTATTTTGTTTATTTTATTTTATTTGTTGTTTATTTCTTTTTTATTTTATTTTATTTTTTGTTTATTTCTTTTTGTGGATCAAGTTAGAAAAAAGTCTTTTTGATAACCCATCATTCTGATGCCTTTTCACTTAGATACCATGATAAATATGTTCCCGATGTCATCAAATGATTCATGCAACCTACATTAAAATAGATACAAAATACAAAGTGTTTCCTAAATTTTTATTTTCTTCCGTTCTGTGTCTGATCTCGCGAAACTGACTGCCATCTGATTGAGATTTATCTTTTAGTTTAGAATGCTCCGGGTTAGGTGATTCTTCCAAATTTTTATACTCTTAGAATTGGTCCTATTCAAATGCACTTTTGCAGATTTTCTGTTTAATTTACAGCATTTGTATAATCAGGAGCGAACGATGCATTCTGCATGCAGGAAATGATAACCAGGAGACAATAAGTCGACAGCACGCCCTCACAACAGAAAGCAACAAAATAGGGTAAGGTATTGCAGAAAAAAAAAGAACATAAGTAATACAAATATTGAAACTTATTTAGCAACGGTTAAATATTGCTACAGTTGTCAGTAATGTTTTCAGAACAATAATCAGGGTATAAACAATATAACGACTGTTTTTTATTCAATCTGCTCTAAAGAGAATCACATTTGTTTGATTATTGTTGCTTTCAAATCATGTAGACATGGAGCCAAGTATTTACATGTTCTATGTTGATTGTATTCTAAAGCCTTTAATTACGTTTAAAATACCAAACGTATGTGGGTGTTGAAGTATCGATTCTGATTGTCATTTGTCAACGTGTGCAGCATCCAACTCCAGATACTTTGTTATTTGCAGCCCACACTGGTGTCAGATAAAATATTCCATTATCCTACAACTAATCAGTAGTGCATTAGCTTCTACAACATAATTAGTTTCAATCACGTCTAATCTGAACTTAACCAGTGTTTCTAATTTGCTGCAACGTATGGTCAATTATTCCTTCACCAAATGCTTAATTACTCAATTTTAATTCTCATATAACATAAAATTTTCCCAAGTATGGCATAAAAATAGTTTGCGGGTTTTAAACATTTGCAGGCTTTTAATAAAAAAAAAATCACCCATTCTTTTATAATGAAATATGTTTACTCATATATTATTATTAGTAGTAGTCGTAGTATTGCTCTTGTCGAGTCAGAGAGTAATACACTAAAGATGTGACGCTGTGTTAGTCTCATATACCGACCATGACAGTCAGTCTGATGAGAGAATCACAAATATATGCATCACCTTCATATGTAGTCGATATATTGAGAAGTTTGGATATCAACAGCGCATAAAATTGCAGTTGAAATCCGGTTAGGTATAAATTAAGGGTGCATAACTCAGGTGGACTCCGATTGGGAGTATTACTACGTATCTGGGAGTGATTCCAAATTCACTTTCTCTTTATTATTATTATTATTATTTGATTTGATATTCTCTCCGATTCTTTGACGTAATGGCTGCAATATATATATATATATATATATATATATATATATATATATATATATATATATATATATATATATATATATATCATCCACATACAAGCCTGTTTCGCCGGATCACATCTTTTCAGTGTGGGTATGCATCAGATTGCTTCAATTCGGGATCGAAACTCGACCGATTTGGCATCACTCAGAGGCTCTACCGCAAACCATCGGCGCACGGCAGAGAAAGGGAATCTTTTAACGTATTACATACGTGATGTATATAAACGCCAAATCAGTAGCCAGATTGGGCAATTCATAACTAAAGAGCGATGCGTTAGTAGCATGAGCAGTCACTGCTGAAAATTTCCTTTCTTCATAGTGCTCAATCGGCAAACGAGAGCATAGTCATCCACGCAGAAGCCTGTTTCGCTGTATTGCAGCTAATCAGTGTGACTAGACATCCGGTTGCTTCCTGCCGGTATATCCCCATACGTGGTAGGTATCCAGCGCTTATTTTCGCTATATAACTTATTTGTGTCTATCGTTTTCGGAGATATGTTTAGCAGATCCAACTAAACTAGAAGTCACATCATTTCATTCTTTCGTAGACCGAGTCTTTATTCTTAAATGCACACAACTAATGGTTACTGGATTAATTATACGTAAAAAAATCCTCTGTCATGCACATTTATAATCATCCATTGACTTGGCAGCAATTGAATGGTTATCGGCATTTGAACCTGGTCATGGCAACCTAATAAATTTCATTTTCCATATTAGTAAAGGGGAACAAAGTTCATTTTAATGAATGTGAACGCGCGCGGTTGTTGGTCCTAAAGAGACGTGTCTGAAGATTTCAAAATCTTCTGGTTTATTAGGGTTTTTCATGCACAACCATCTCTAGCTTTACAGATAAAATCGGTAAAAGGATAAAAATATGAAATTTTAAAATGAGTAATCTATAATAGTTCAGTTACAGTTATGTGCCATGCGTGATACACACATAGGCGATTATGTATCTTTCAATACATGACTGACAAAGTAAGATTTTTCCCATTTCTCTCTGCGTAGACCAGATCCCATACAAGACTATAGAACCCGGTCTGTCCTGCCTATTTACCCAAATCTGGGGGAGAAGAAAAGGATTCATACCTTTCCCAAGGGTATTAGCACGTAAGTGAATGTAATGGATTTTGACTGGAATTCAAACTTAGTTCGCCGATTCCCCAATCCGAGCCGCTATCTATTACTCCACCGTGCCTCCTATAGTAATTGAAGCTGCTAACAGGTGAAAGTAACTGAAATAAATATTTTTTTCAGAAAGGCGCTATAGAGAGGACTATCTTTGAAGTTTAGAACATAAAATAGTGAAATAAAAGACCACTGCCCTCTAAATCAAGAATCTAAGGCTAAGATTCGATACATTATAAACATTAAACAGGAAAAACGTTGCCTGAGTCTCAATTTCATTTCCAACATTCGAATGGTAGGTTTAGACTTTGTTTTTTAGCAGTATAATGTTATGGATCTATCCTGACTTTTATCAATGTTTCAGGTTGCCAGTCGTTGTGTAATGGTATAATAATATTTTCTTACCATGCACTGGGATCATTGGTAACAATAAAATCGTTTAAATAGCGAAATTTAAATACGTACAGAACAAAGACTGATATGTATGAAAAGGGATTGATAGAGACGGTGAAAGATTATCCTGTCTAAGAGCTGTAAGCAATAGAAAGAAATTCAAAAAAAAAAAAAAATAACATTCCATATCGTTCCTGTTTCCTGCCATTCGATTCTTTTTCCATAGCTTTCACGGTCGACACATATCCTGGATTCTTACAATATGACGGGGTTTGACACAACTAAATCTAACGTATTCTTCTAATTTGAATATTATAAAACTTCATTTGTAGAGTTTATTTAATTCCAAATGAAAAAATAGGATTTATTCTCAAAGTTAAAAGAGTTTATTCCCAAATAATATATGTTTATCACGACCTAAGAACAATAAGCTACAACCATTGTTGTGGTTTTATTGTCTATCTTTTAGTTTAGGCTTATGATCCGAATTGGATTATTCCATAATTTTTTTAATATTTAAATAAAAATAACATTTCTACCATTCGCATATTTGCGTGTTTTAAAACATAAACACAACCATATCGAAAAAATTCGCAAGTCAAAGTCCAGTTCTAACTAACGTCTTGAGTAATAAAGACACTGCTTCTGCAAGATTTTTACACATGACTTAACTCTAATTTATCCTTAAATCTTTGGTGACACAATATTTATTGTGCCTAGTATGCAAACTGAAATAAATGTTTACCTTGGTATTAAAACCTAGACGACATATGGTAAATTTCAACGAGCGAGGTTGTACGAAAGTATCATACAACAAAATATAATTTAGTGCTTCTTACTCACAGATACGTTTTGCAAGTATTAGTATATATTTCATATATTTATTATTGTACACGTGTATGTGTTAAGAAAATGTGTAATTTTATAAGGAAACGCATACATAGAGTGTGATATTTTAGGCAATAAATTTGTTCAAAAAGAAATAATATGCTCCTAATATCCGGGAAAATGTTATAATTTACTGATAAATGACGGTAAGATGTTGTATAAAAATGTAAGGAAAACGTTTTTGAAATTTATGAATTACAATATTAATCACACACACGGTGACCGTCAAATAACAATAATGCTTCAGTAAAAAGTTGTAAGAGTAAAATGAATGTAATTTATGGGAGACCATAATGAAAACAAAACCTCTTGTTTGAACAATTTCAATTCTACAATTCACTAAATATTCTCAGGAGCGTTAGGGTGGGATAGAGAGATAAGAATAGTATAGGATAAAGACTTAGAAACATAGAGGCACAAACACATATGAACCAGGATGTATAGATAGATATGAAAAAACAATAGGGATACATTTGAATGAATAATTATTTGCGAACCGAGAGGGATAGATAGATAGATAGATAGATAGATAGATAGATAGATAGATAGATAGATAGATAGATAGATTGACAGAAAATTGAGAGAGGGAGAACATCTATCTAACAGAAGAATCTTAACTGTTCTAGATAGATAGAAAAGAAAAATCTTGACAATGATAGAAAGATAGAGAAAGGGAGAGAAAGCGGGAGGGAGAGAAAGAGAGGGGGAACATCTATCTATCTACCCAACCAACAGAAAAATCTTAACTTTTTTAGATAGATAGATAGATAGATAGATAGTAAAAAAAAATCTTGACAATGAATGAAAGATAGAGAGGGCGAGAGAAAGAGAGAGAGAGAGAACATCTATCTATCTATCTATCTATCTATCCATCTATCCAACCAACAGAAAAATCTTAACTATTCTAGATAGATAGATAGATAGATAGATAGATAGATAGATAGATAGAAAAAATCTTGACAATGATAGAAAGATAGAGAGAGAGAAATAGAGAGAGAGAGAACATCTATCTATCTTTCCAACCAACAGAAAAATCTTAACTGTTATAGATAGATAGATAGATAGATAGATAGATAGAAGCAGATTGGAAATTATAGTTACACATTGCGATGGCAGGCAGGATCAAATGGTGTGGGCTAGATAGATTTATATTGAAAGTGATAGAAAGATACGAACGGAGGCATATCTATCAAGCTGGAAAACGTGGATAATCGACAGATCTGGCATAAAATTTAATGCAATGTTTTAAAAAATTACAAATGGAGCAGAAAATTCTAACAGAATTTGGAAAGGGGATGACTGAAGAATTGGCGCAGTTCCCAAGATAATTCAACTTAGTAGCTTTTACATTCGATTCTGCTCTCTTACCTCGTCCCAGCTCATTCCGAAAAAAAATCCATTTACTGTCGCCGGATGGTTAGTCTGTTTGCGGACATATTTATCACCGATTATGAGAACCAGTTAATCTCGTCATTTCCCCGACTTGGCATTATTTATACCAATAAAGTTCACGAGTTACATGCGGAAACAAATATATTACATTTCAGCGAATGAGTCGAGAGATCCGATCACTGGCGTAAGGCGAGAATGCGAAATAAAAAACGGTACACACCGTGTAAATAAGACAAGCAGAAAAGAAAGAAAGAGAATAATGATTTTAAAAAGAAGAAGAAGAAATGGAAGGGAGGAGCGATGGAACGAGGGTGTTGTAGGAAGAGAGAGATATTTAAATGTAACGTAGAGAGGAGAAAACAAGAAGAAATGAAGTCATTGAGAAAGAAAGAGGGATACCAAAATAAAGAGTGACAGAGAGTTGGAAAGAAGTGTAAAGAGAAATAGATGGGGTGATATCTATTAAAATAGTGAGTGGGATGAGAGTAAGGACTGACGAAAATGACTTGCAAGCTAAAAGAATAAAAATAAAGAAGGGATAGAAATATATAGAGAGATATTTAAGCGAGAGAGTGAGAGTTATTTTTTTAAATAAAATGGAGGGACGTGCGAGAAAATTATACATTATGATAAACGCATTAATAAATCCAAACACGAAAAAACTAATATGTGAAAGATAACGGCCGCGAAAAAATAGAAAGCATAGAAACCACGAAAGAAAGAAAGAAAGAAAGAAAGAAAGAAGAAAGAAAGAATAAAAGTAGGAAGAAAGATAGAACACGAAAGAAAGAAAAAAAGAAAGAGAGAACACGAAAGAAAGAAAAAGGAAAAATAGTAGACGAAAGAAATAAAGAAAGGGCGTGAGAACACGAAAGAAAGACAGAGATAACAAGAAAGAAAGAAAGAAAGAAAGAAAGAAAGAAAACACGACAGAAGGAAAAAGAAATGAAGAAAGAACGAAAGAGAGAACACGAAAAAGGAAAAAGATAGAAAAAGAATGAAAGAAAGAGAGAACATGAAAGAAAGAAAAAGAAAGAGAGAGAGCACGAAAATAAAAGAAAGGAACAGAGAAGAGGAAAGAAAAAAAACAGAAAAAAGAACATGAAAGAAATAAAGAAAGGACGTGAGAACACGAAAGAAAGGCAAAGATAACAATAAAGAAAGAAAGAAAGAAAGACAGAAAGAAAGAAAGAACACAACAGAAAGAAAAAGAAAGAATAAGAAAGAAAGAAAGAAAGAGAAAACATGAAAGAAAGAAAAATAAAGGAAGTGAGAATATGAAAGAAAGAGAGAGAGAGAGAACACTGAAGAAAGAAAGAGAGAACACGAAAGAAAGGCAGAGAGAGAGAGGGGACACGAAAGAAAGTGGGAAATCGAAAGAAAGAAAGAAAGAAGAGGAGATCACGAAAGAAAGACCGAAAGAGAGACCACGAAAGAAAGAAAAAAGAAAGAAGGAAAGAATCGCATGATTCAAAATGTGGGGCATGAAAGCAAAGAGTCTGATATAGAAATATAACTTAGAGGTGCTGTACTTTTTTCCATATCAAAAGTTAAAACAAAAGCAAAATATTAACTTGAGAACTCGTGACATGTTCTTAAATAGCTTCGCTAGGTCTCGACTTTCACATAAATGACATGTATGGCACCCGACTCTTTCAAAAATATATAAACTATGAACAATTTACGAACCTTTTCTCAGATCAATGAGGAAAATAGCTTCAAGCGAATGGATCTTATAAATCTTAAAGAAAATGATCCTTTTCCAGACGATATATCCTCGTAGGGCTACAATATCACAAATATCTTTATCAAATAAGTAAAAAAAAAAAAAAACAAAAAAAAAAAACACATCACCCTGCAAACAGAATCAGAAATAACAGGTAGCACATTTCAGAAGAGAAAATGACAATATAATGTGACTGCGAAATTTCCGCAGTACCAAATACAAATAGTTTGGAAGGAAACTCCATCAGTACCAGACTGATTTGTTTGTATCAGTTTATCAACATTTTGTGGGTTATTTAAAGCCGTAATAAATTTCGAATTTTATCTTACCGCATATGGTCAGTGGTGTTACCAAGGTGTCCCACATTAATTTATTGAGCGACCTTGACTGCAGTGATCGAACAATAAAAAGAGATTGTTCATATGATTTGTGCGGTAAGGCAAATAATAGTAATAGTTAGCTTAATTCGAAGTCTAATTTCTTGAAAAAGCATATTAATAAAATATTTTATAAATTTCAAACGACACTAACGTTAACTGTTGTAAATGGTTACTGGATGATTCCTTGGCCATTTTCAGAATTACTACTATTGGTAAAACGAACGATATGAGCAGAATATTGCAATACCAGGAAAGTAAAATAAAGTAATAGAAGAAGAAGAAGAAGAAGAAGAAGACCAACAAAAACAACAAAAAAGAAGAAAGAAAGAAAAAAAAGAAAGCAAGAAAGAACGAACGAAAGAAAGAAAGAAAGAATGAAAGTAAGAAAATAAGAATGAAAGCACGAAAGAACAAAAGGAAGGAAGAAAGAATGAAAGAAAGAACGAATCAAAGACAAAACGAAAGAAAGGACACTGAGAAAAGAAGAATATTTTGTATATATATATATATATATATATATATATATATATATATATATATATATATATATATATATATATATAAAGAAAGCAAATATTAAATAAGTAAATATATATAATATATTTATATATATATATATATATATATATATATATATATAAAGAGAAGCATTAAGTCAGTTATACAGCAAAGGAAACATACTAAAATTTACTTAATTAAATACGAGAAATGATAACAAGTGTCTAATATTAATGCTCAAGTCAGTATACATCGACGTGCATATAGCATAGTGGCTACTGGGCGGTTAGATGTATCGGCATGCCGAGTTCAAAACCGTTTGATCTCTTTCGCACAAATACTCTCGAGCAAAGAATAAAATCATCTCTTTTCGGACACCAGCTAGGTGTTAAATAGCAGATTAGACTTTGCTTTATAGCCTCGGCTAGCATGTAGTTTTGGATATATTCAACTGGGAATTCAAAAACTGTTTGACAAATCAAGTTCTTAAAAAAATTACTTGCTAAGGAAACCACTGCAGAAACACCTAGGGTATTAGGTTTTGTGATGTAATGAATATGCAAACACGTGGGTTCCCCCTCACATTAATATGATTGGCTGGTGTCAGCCATAAATACACACTGATGTGGAGGTACATTGACTACGCCTATTGCCTGCGCCTATTGCCTACCACTACGATGAGGACCAGTCCATTACGGTTACCTGCTAGATTGTCCTACCCGGTTACAATAGACAACAACCACTTTGCTACTTCGAACAAATATATCCCTGTCCGGAACATTTCATTTTGGCGCCTATGCTCAAAGTAAATGAGGGAGTCTGTTTTTGTAGATTTCTCTGGAATGTAATGCGATCAAGCACTGGATTTAGATTGCTATTTAACTGCACTAGAAATAATTAACACGATTCTATAAGGTGTGTGGAAATCGTTTTTTGGAGTGATAAACTGATGGCGTTTTGTGGATTTTGGTTGCAGCAAAAAGTTTCATACGGATTCAAATGTAGCTGAAATAATCAACTCAGATAACCGAGTCTAATTTGAACACAAGGCCATCACGAATGGTATTTAACTATCTTACACTCGACTCTAGATTGATTATCCAAATTAAATGTTTTCTTTGCAATATAGCTTAAATTCACATATATAGTCCATCAGATGTGGTTAATTTAAACACCGGTAATTGAAGCGTTAAACCCGTCATTATGTGGCATTCTTTTCGCGTCGTTATCGAGAGCTTACTAATGTCATCTCTACCTGATCAGACTGTTTTGGCCGTTTACATATACATATTATTCTACTGTAAAATAAAGAACAGACTACGCATGTTATCAAAGAATACGCTTAACCTAAACTGATAGAAAGCCTCTTAATCTTTAATTTGAAGCCTAACTATTGACGCACCCGGTTAACCAGAGTGTTAACCGTGGCCACGTCTATAACAAAAATCTTCGTCCAATCCTATCACTTAAAATGGTAGTATATACATTCGGTTTAAGCTATAAATAGGGTCCCGAGAAATTTCGTCAGAAGCTAATCAGAGCCATCACTACGTCGGAATTCAGCAAAAGGTCGGTGAATCTTGATCGATTGTGTCGTGTAAAAGGGGCTGACCCTAGTGGCACTTTGATGCCGGTTAAGTATCAGGATATTGTTTTTCCTGGGTTAGGTACAGTTTTGATGCTTTAGTTTCTTTTTCTTTCAAGTTATCTTAGCTAGGGTATGTATGCTAATTGCCCCCCTTTATTTCTGTCCCTATTTTTCTTTAAGTTTAATTACCCATTCCCTACCTCCTTAGGTGGTCAGTAATGTCAGTCCACTGGTGGATGCGGAGTCCCTTTCGTTTCGGGTGAGTGTTTTTCGTATTTGTTGTTGTGTCTGAATGAGTGTATATCAGTGTTTGTGAAGAATGAATGTTTTATACTATAATAATCCCGCAGTGATTTCGGCCAGTGAACTGATATTTCTGCCACATTTAGTGATTGCGGTAGTTTTATTATTAATATTATTTTCTTTAGTTTCTTGTAAATAGATTTTGCTTTCATATTGTAATTACTCATTGGGGCTAGTTTTTAGAATTGTTGTTTTATTCCACCCCCACAGACAATGAATTGTAAATATGGGGACTAGTTAGTATTTTCATAGAGACAATGAGGTATTATGGTGAATGTATTAAGAAAGGTACGTATGAATGTGTTCTTTTGGTGTAAGGGATAGTGTTTGCACGATTGGGTCAGTGTTTGCGGCTAGCTAACTTATAGTTAAGACAGAAGATCGTCCTTTCCCCAATCCCCCCTTAGGCCTTGTGCCACATTTCTGTGTATTAAACAGAATAAATATTGCTAATCAGAGCCATAACCCGGGTAGCAGTCTCATACTGTCAACTCTCTAAAATTGTGGTCGGATTAATTTCGTTGTCGCTCCAAAATATCGCTTAAAACTGTGTCGCGTTTATCATCTTTACCCTACACTTGGTTGTCCGAGTAATTATTCATTCCGCTAATACGAGCACTAATCGGCGGCTTACATACATCCTGATTTCTCTACATCTTGATATTGTGACTATTTTCAACACCAGTCAAATTCGTTAAACCCGATCAATTTTAGTAATCATCCTTTTTAATATATTATATCCTGAAAGGTTATGTCAGCTTACACTACCAGTGAAATTAGTAAAATGAAACTGAGTACTAACTGTTGCATGGTCAGGTGTTTGTTTACTAAACCGATTACACTTCCGGGATTTTATTGTATAGAAGTTGCTTAGATATGCATCACAATATAAAACAAGACTTTTCAAAGGTCATATGGAAACTTCTTGTAAGTTCATCGGCCATCTAGTACAATGTGGGGAACCTGTTTTCATACGCATGTACGCAGCTAGTGCGGTGATGAAACATTATAATTAGTGAAACGGCATTGCTGAAAGGATCACTTCCTGGACTGAAGTTAACTACTAGGACAGGGGGGTTCTACCCGTCTGTGACCGAGGGGATTCTTCAGGTCAGTGGACATTGGCTACATCAGGCCTACAGCACCAAGACCCGCTGTGCCTAAATGAATTCCTGTCCAGTTTTACAAACCAGCTATATGCAGAAAACTGTCCAAGAGCTCAGCTGCACAGGGGCTTACGACAACACTCTGGCATGGCACTGATGATGATGATGATGATGATGATGATGATGATGATGATGATGATGATGATGATGATGATGTAGTAGTAAACAGAAAGAGATTGCCTTTAGACCACTAAACCACAGAAAACATTAAATCCTAGCAAGATTGCACTTATCCATTTAAGCACTCCGGATAAAACGGCGAATTCTCCTAGGACAGGTTCGAGCACTGCTGGTGAGCACATTTTCTTTATTAAGTTTTTTTGGGTCCGCATGCCAGTAGATGTAATGCACAGTGGTTAAAATAGAGGGGCGTCTATTTCAAACACGGGTATCCATTATAAATAATGTTTGAAGTAATGAAAATATCGGATTAAAAAGAAATTCATTAATTCTTTAGAAACTACGTTGTATGTATTAGTGCTGAATTCTGTTTATCCATATCAAATTGAAAAAAAAAAAAAACCTCGTAATGTATATAAATGATTATATACGTATTTATGTTTCAAATGTTGGAACTATCTAGAAAATGCTACCGTGGCATAGGTCTTAAATAGCCTCTGATAACTAAGACCAGCGCCGAAGAATGCCGAATGTGGAAAACTGGCGCCTTATAACCAGCTGCTTAGATTTAAGGCATTCTATCTAGGAGAAGGAAACCCTGATTTTAGAACCCACCGCTACATTGCTGTCATAACCAAAACACTGAAAATTCCATGGACACCCCTAAATGCAAAGCTTAATTGCATAATGGATAAGAAACAAATGGAAATACAATTATAAAATAACTTTATGCCGGTTTTAAAAAATTATCTAATTATCTAGCTAAAATTATCGGAAAATGTCGCAGGAAACACAAAAAATTCTCTAAGAGAAACAGTAATTCCAAATCCTAAGAATTAGATCTGATATCTGATATTTTATATGACTAATTTTTTTTTTCCTTTTTTAGGTTAATATATATATTGACGAAATCTGTTTGACAAAAAAGTGTTTGATTTGATCCCGATGTAAAACTACAGATAAATGGTGACTGGATATACAGTGAGATTTTGCACAGTTTATGTGGATACAAATGGAAGAATAGAATTCCAACGAAGAATTGTCTATTAAGATGAAAATCGTCCTAGATGAGTCGGTAATAAAATAGGAATGGCTGATAGTAGATATTAGAATATTTTAACGAATTGTCAACGTCTTGTTGGCCGGTGTAATGTTGGAATACCCCTTGTGAGATAGAAAGATAAAATCAAAGATAATGTGTTCTCAATTGGGATATGGTGAAAAATATTGTGAAATTATTTTTCCAAAATCTAAAAAACTGTTAACAAAACGTATTGTATTTGAATTGGTCGACATGTGGATGATCTGCCTCAACTGATGTATGGCGGTGCAATCGATAAATAAAGTAAAATTCAATTAATTTGCGACAAATCAGGTTTAAATTTCATTGAGCAGAAACATAAACGGCGTTCTGTGATAAAATCGAAAAGTTCATTATTATATATATATATATATATATTTGGTTGGATAGATCAACCAAATATGTTAGCTCTATCTCTGATAAAGCGCTTTCTAATAAGTACCATGCATATAATATATAAATAATTTCATATATATATATATTTATTTATATTTATATTATATATATATATATATATATATATATATATATATATATATATATATATATATATATATATATATATAAATATACAAATATTTAAATAAATGCTCTGTATATAATAAACAGTATTAAATAACATTTACCGGCCTGAATGTCCGAGAAATTTTCATAGAAATTATTCGTCCTTTGACAGGATTCGAACCTGCATCCTATACGCACGCTAAATGACGGTTCCGTATAGGATGCAGATTCGAATCAGGCCGGTAAATGTTATTTAATACTATTTATTATAAACAAACATTTATAAATACTTGTATCTATAAAAAGAATGTTAAACATAAAAATGTCTTTAATAAATTGTCGGACTTTTTCATTTCTTAATATATATATATATATATATATATATATATATATATATATATATATATATATATATATATATATATTTACATCATTCTGACTATTGTCGCAATATTTATTACAACGTTTCGGCCGTTGTTCGCTCCAGCCTTCTTCAAGTGGTTGGAATGTCGAACTGAACTCTTTATTACGCTCAAGGATACATGACACAACGGCTAAAGGCGTTGGTTAGATCCAGTGACAGGACTGGATATCAGTTATCAGTTATCTCCTGAGATAACTGATAACTGACATCCATTAAACATGACACGTGGAACTAGAATATTCTACCCCAGGGAGCGAAATAAAGGGTTCAGTTCGATATTCCAACCATCTGAAGAAGGCCGGAGCGTACAACGGCCGAATAATTGTAATAAAAATATGGCGACAAATGTGCAGACAATAGTCCGATGTAAATAGTGTACATAATCATCTCATCTATAGACAACACACACACACACACACACACACACACACATATATATATATATATATATATATATATATATATATATATATATATATATATATATATGTGTGTGTGTGTGTGTGTTTGCGTGTGTTACGCACAAATAAAATAACACTGATATCTCATTTTAACAGATATATTTACCTAAATTACACAAAAATATCCTGAAACAGAAAAGAGTATATTTATTCAATAAAATTGCTGGTGGCTCCAAACAAGGCCTCAAGACGACTTCGGAATCTCCCGCAACATTACTGAACGGTCTCCTTGTTTAAGCTGGCGAATGCTGCCACAATCGAAGACATAAGATTATTTATTCTGAATTTTACAATTTCCCTGTGCATAAACCCATGTTTAGGGTATAATTTAAACAATTATCTTGGTAAATTTACTAAAATAACAAAACACGTCGGCATAAATTATTTTCCTCTTGTGTTTACTTCTATTAATCTATGAATACATATGCGTGTGCAACTGTATTTTTTTGTGTGCATTATTTTATATAAGTGATATATACTAACATATATATATATATATATGTGTGTGTGTTTGTGTGAGTGCGTGTGTGTTCGTGTGCGCCTATATATGTGTGTGTTCGTGTGCGCCTATATATGTGTGCGTTCGTGTCTGTCTATATATGTGCGTGTGTTCGTGTGTGTGAGCATAATGTGTGATATGGCTTTCAGCTTAAATGTTTATTTTATTAGGAATTAAGAATGTTGTTCTCTTAGTTACCGAAGCCAGGAAGACTACATAATATTAAAACGCTTCATCATTGACACAGTCGATTAATGTTTATCGTTGTAGGGAATTATTCCTTCAGATGCAATAAGTTTTATGAAAATGACTTTATTAAAGACATGAAGGACGTAGATAAAGCATTGGAATAAACTGAAAGGATAATTATAAAAGAATTTTAAACATGCAGAATTTGATGAGAAAGTAAGTAATATGATAGAAACAAATGAAAAATAAAATTAAAAAAAACAGATAAAAACAACGAAATTGAATGGAAGATTCATGAAAAACGTAAATGGTGTTAATAGCTGTTTTCCTATCAGGAAATAATCGTCAATTATTTACTGAGAAGCTTGCACTACTGTCGGTTAAAATCTATATAATATATATGCACATA
>CAHIKZ030005536.1:420000-452500 GCA_903632075.3 Acanthosepion pharaonis
TAATTATTTTTCATGGAATATATGTGTCATATACTGAGTAAAATTTTAATAAATGTACATCTAAGTTAAATATTTTAATTTGAGAAAGCATTCATTCAATATCATAGCTGAAAAGATGAGTGACTGAATATTTAAAAATATTCATATTTCTTATTATATGATCCATGAATTTCCAAATTAAGTCAATGTTCCTAAAGGCTAAAGTGTATTCAGAAAAATGATAATCCGGTAATTTATAATGAGGAAATGGAAGTGGTGATTTAAATACATATATATATATATATATATATATATATATATATATATATATATATATATATATATATATATATATATTGATATATATATATATATGTGTGTGTGTGTGTGTGTTGTTGTGTGTGTGTTTATATATATATATATATATATATATATATATATATATATATATATATATATATATATATAAACACACACATTTCTCACAAGTTTATTCCACAGAGATAACGACTTAACATAGACCTGCCAATCTAATGTAATTACGCATTATTAGGAATGGTATGATAATAAACCTACACCATTATCTCTATACAACTATCTCTCTCTTTCTCCCTATATATATATATATATATATATATATATATATATATATATATATATATATGTGTGTGTACAATTATTATTGCCTACATCCAGAAGGGACATGACTCTTAATAGCATGTACATCATTTTTAATGATTTCTATTACCATTCAATGCACGATATCAAACCCTTTTCTATATATAACTATTTTGTTGTTATGTATTTTGCTTTCCACTTGACTTGAAGGAAGATTTTTTACAAGTTAGAAGAGATAAAATTTAAACGCTGATTGGACAAGAAATTGCAGAAATATAGACTCATTTCAGATTTGTCTAAGCATCTGACAAATTTCTGGTGTGGTATAAGAAGAGTTTACTTTTGAAGATAAACATTATCGCCGGTTGATTATAAAGCTCTTCTTCACTCACATTTTTTGAAAAGAAAAAACGATTAATAATTTTCTTTCAACATAGACAACATTTGTAAATAACCATGGCGATTTGATCATAGATTTGAAAATAAATGTTTTCTAATAAAATGTATTTTCCATCCCTCAGACATATTAAAAAAATCAAACATAATATATTAATAATCTACAGGCAGTGTTTGTGTATAAAACAGTTTGTTCATAGGTAAAAAACAAAACAAACAAACAAAATTAACTACATTATATATCTATGCTTAATTATCAACCACAGTAGAATCTTTTGACTTTTCCGGAACTTCGGCTTGTGGTTGGAGTCGACAGACCCAATTCAATGTTGATACTTACATTGGGACTGTTTTTATAAACGCTGACGCTCTGATATTGATATAGCAAAGGTATGGTTATTAAAACTTTTCATGGAGAGGTTAGGTATTGTTCATTAATCCAAGTCAGAGAAAAGAGGAGGAAAATTTCTAACCAGTTCATTCCACAGGAACAGCGACTTAAGGTAGAAGTTCCAATCCATTATGATTACCTATAGTTACGAATGGTATGATAGTGAACATACACAATTATTATCTATAAATCTCTCTCACAAACACACACACACACACACACACACACACATATATATATATATATATATATATATATATATATATATATATATATATATATATATATATATGAAGTGGAAATTGAGGCGACAGGATGCTTCATGCTTTAATGCAATCCTCAGACTCTCTATGATAGGGTCGTGCAGGACAACTCAATACCGCCGACTGAGTACCAGAACAACTCAGAACTCAGATAACTCAGGACCGAGACAACACCAGAAAAACATAACTTTTTTTTATAACTGAATAAAAGTGCTTTAATAAGGATTAAATCTTCAATTAGTGAATATTTTTCAAATAAAATATCTGAAAAGGCATTACGTTAAATATGAACATGTTTGTTTTTGTTTTAATTATTTTTAATGAAGTAAATGGTAAAGAAATTTATTTTTAAAAAATAAATTGACATATAAAAAATAATTCAATAAAACACCCTTTTTTAAATTATTTTTTAATGAATTAAATCGAAAAATGAAAACAAAATGAAGCAGTTTTTTTTGTTTTCAATTACTTTGAATAAATTAAATCACTATATAATTTATTTTTTAATAAATTAAATCAATAATATAAAATATTATTTTAAAATATAATTTAATAATTTAGGATTACTTTATTAAAAATAATTTCAAAAAATCGCTCATATTCTACATAATGTTTTTAATGCATTATTTGATGAAAATTTTCACTAATAAAGGTTTTAATCCATAATAAATTACTTTTACTCAGTTATACCATTTTTTTCTTTTGAAGGGTTATATCGGTCTTGAATTGTCTGTCCAGCGGTGTCCCGGTGCTCAATCGGCGGTGGCCTTGTAGCATATCGTAGGCCAAAGAACCTTAGTGAAATCATAGGTGGTAACCAAATTTCAGATGACAAAATAACACGTAATTGAACAAGAATAAAAAAATAGGATTTTCCAAACAAAAAGAACATATGTTGTAACCACATTAAACACACAAATTCATTCACTAGCTCAGCCACTAACACTACTTTCAAAACCTAACACAACTCTAACTGTAGAAGCCATGACATAATTCACTTATTAAAATGAAAACTATATCAAAAACAATATGTGGAGAAATTTGAATGGCCTTTTCACTAAACATTATCGGAATCGGATTAAGCTGCATAATTATCTGTAGAACAGTATTTCGGCCTAGAAAAGATGATTTTAATAGCCCCGCAAAATTCAGTATTTTTGAAAGAAAACAAATAGACACAAAAGATATACTTAGGAAAATACTAGCAGAACCCGAAGACAAATGGATTTTGCGCCTTAAATCATTTTGTCCGGATGGACTTAACAACAGACTAAACAGAACAGACAGAATTAATATATAATACCATATATAAACCCCTAACAATATTTCTCAAAGAAAATATTCAGACATGCTTGCAGAGTTGCTGAGGTTTCGAACATACAGACTCACAAAAATATATACGCACACACACACACACACACACTCAAAAGTACTAAAAGTTAACATACGCATAAGACACACATACCCTCCTCAGCAACCATTAAAGCTGTCAAAATGACGAAGGCGGTAAATCTGAGACTCATGAATCTCCCATCCTCTCCTTAAGAATAAGTGAAAGTGACTTTTGACCAATACAAGGACTAAGCGAAATTAACGATAAAAAATACAAATGAAACCTACAAAATTCACTTTCTTCAGAGACAGTCATTCACCCCTGTAGCTCCCTGCTACTAACAAGGAGGGTATTGTTTTCCTGGAGATGATCATGCTGGCCGAAATTAGTTGAGGAACCTACTTTAAATAATAGAACAAAAATGTTAACCCAGTGTGTCTGAAATTTTCATATTTTAACATTTTTATTGTTTAACACACACACGCACACGCACACACACACACACATATATATATATATATATATATATATATATATATATATATATATATATATATATATATATGATAAAATATAGTTTTAAAGCATGCTATATTTAACAGTTAAAGTGTTCAATATAAGGGATAAATGCGCATGTAAATAAAATAGTGGTCATTGAAATCAATTCCCACGGCGACAGCATGTTTCATGCTTAAACGCAGACTTCTGCAAGCAAATTATACACACACACACACACACACACACACACACACACACACACACACACACACATATATGTATATATATATATATATATATGGAGAGAGAGAGAGAGAGAAATATATATATATATATATATATAAATATATATATATATGCGTGTATGTGTAGAGAGATAGAGAGAGAGAGAGATTAATAGAAAGTAGTTGAGAGCTATGATTGGTTATAGCGCGAATGGATCGAACTGAAATAGATGTACATAATAATGTCTGATTTCTATTGCTCTGTAATGGAATGCTTGTCTTTTTATATTTATTTTATTTAGCTTCGTATCAACCAATATGGATTATTTCATGTCTAAATCTAAATAATTTGAACACAATTTTTTGCTTGAACTAAAAGTATTTTGAATTGTATTTCTTCAACTACAGAAAAAAGGTATTGCTGTTTATTTTTACGATATATACAGTTGGTCTTTTTTACATAAAAATGATTTGCTGGTATTTTTACTAATAAATGTATTTTTATACATTCATAGTGTTTTTGTTTGGGGTGTAAACATTGCCCATAGATTGGACCCTAACAGTTTCTAGACTCCTGGGTCAGGGTGAAACTGAAAATAACCTCAATTATGAGGTCGTTCTAGGCGCATGAAAACCACCAAACTCCCGATCAGAGACATTGCTACCAGTTGTAATTTACCTTCATACCCAGGACATGCGATGGAAGTTAGCTCACCGTGTTACTTATATCAGTATTGTTATGTCCTTTGCATTCAACCTGGGTTCAATGTAGATGTTTCACAAGATATATATCATAACTTTAAATGTCGATTTATGATTAATGATTATCTAACACAAAAAGAAAAACGTTATATCAACAAATTCTGTATCAGAATATACAGAATATATACCGGTTCATTGGAAATCTAAAACAGTCTCTGAGACATTTCTCGAGTGGAATCATAACAGTTTACACTGGAGGTTAAACCATATCGTCCCGAATGCACTATGGTTCAGAGGGAAAGCCTCAGTGTAGTAAAATCCCAATGATAAAATACTTAATTCAATAAATTTGCTGCCCAACAATGTATAAATATCTCGATCTTCTACAAATGTAAATTTTCAACATATATATATATATATATATATATATATATATATATATATATATATATATATATATATATATATGTAATGAGAACGAAAAAAAAATCTAACGCTCATAGCATTAATTAAAAAAGAGGTCAATACCAAGAGCACTAATTATTTATTATAATTTTTACATACAGAAAAAAAAAACTAATAACTTACTCACTACGAAGATGCATTTTTTTTTCGATGCGGCTGCGTCTCGACTTGTGAGAACCAAAAATATAGGATTTCGTAACCAGCTGTTAACATTGTCTAGTTATAATGTGTATTATCTGCCTGACTGCTTTCATTGTCCTTCTCTTGAATACTTTTGTACGAGGAATCTGCTCTGGTACATATCTTTACTATTGTGAAGAATAGCTTTTCTTTTTAGTTACTAGTTTATTTGAGATAAATGTGTAATAAATAATATATGAAAATATCCTTCATTAAATATTAAGCACGTACTTTCAATTAACGGAATCTTACCGTTATTTTCACAGCTCCACTCATTTTCCTGGAAGAAAATCACCAATTTCATTTCTCATATGCCTTTCATTTGATTAATGTTGGTTGTTAAGAAAGAAAACATCATTCTGAATCTTGATGCATTTTACGATCAAATTGTAAAATTGTGCGTTTTTTTCCATTACTAGTATAATATCTATATATCTATCTATTTATTTTATGTTTCAATCTATCACAATCTTTTTCTTATCTATTTATCTTATTTTATTCATAACTGTCAATCGCAATCTGTTCATATTTATCTATCTGATAATCCATATCTCTCTCTTACTCTCTCTCCCTTTCTCTCTCTCTCTCTCTCTCTCTCTCTCTATCTATATATATATGCACATATATATATTAGCATATATATATATATTAGCATACATATATATATATATTAGCATATATATATATATATATATATATATATATATATATATATATATATATATATATATATATATATACACACACACACACACATATATATATATATATATATATATATATATATATATATGTATGTATGTATTAGCTGGGTTTATATAAATCCATTAGCTTTTAATTGGAAATTTATATATGTAAATATGAGTTAAAGATCAATGCTAATAAAATATTGATCTGAATCCGACAGGACAATAAGTTAAAGAAAGAATATGAAGCGTATATGAATGTAACTTGTTTCACTCTTATTAAAGTTTCGTCAGACATTGATAAAAAAAGAAAAAGACAAAACGAAATAAACATTTGTGACGTCACCCTGGCCTCTCTCTGCCCCGCCGCCCCGTATTATCATGAGACGACCAATGAGACTTGGTATTTGTCGCGGCGCCAAATGTGACGTTCTAACCATTGGCTGATTCGGATGGGAATCTGGTTAGATTCGGAATCAGCTTTGTCGTTCCCAGTTTGACTCCAACGTCTTGTTACCGAAGTAACTGCTTTGATTTCTAGTCTATCCTACCCACGTTGTGATTTGATCTCAGGTAGACGAAATCAATCAGTCGCCGGGCGGCAATGCAAGCCGAGTCAAAGCAAAGGTAACACCGCACAAGTATAAGCAAAAGAAAACAAAGTAACAACTCGAAAAGTTCAAATGTGTTAAAAAAAGAATAACAAATATTTTTATATCTGGTTTCTGAATACAGGACTGCATCTTTCTCCCAAACCGCTAATATGGATACGTGACACTTTGCGTTTGTTAGGCAAGTCTTAATATCTTAAGTTGTTTTTTCAAGAAACTGGTTTTTGGTGTCTTCAGGCGATATTCGTAAAACTTGTTTTGGTGGTGTGTGTGTAAGTCGTTCTTCAAAAATAAATTGTTTTTGGTTAGAAGTTGAAGTCGGGATGCGTGGATTTTCAGTCAGCTTCCTGCGAGGCTGGTCTCAGAGCTCACAGCTCAACTCTGCGTCTGCATCTCTCCAACTCCAACTACTTCCCTTACTGACTTGCCGTCCACTCGCTGCGACTCTGCTTATATGGACGCCGACCAAAACCGGTTGTGGGCTTGTCGGGGTTTGGGTTTTCTCGATAATTCTAAATCCACAATAAGGAATTTATAAAATTTATCACTTTCCACCTATGGAAGTCCATTACCTTTTGCTCTATAGGGGATCTTAAGGGTATCGTCCTCCTAAATTCCTCCTCTCCCACATTGGTATCTCACACCAATCTCCTCAGAGGGCGTCAACATGTTTCCCTTCTTTCTCACAGGGGTATCTCACACCAATCTCCTCAGAGGCGTCAACAGGCCTCTCTTCTTTCTCGTAGTGTTTACCTTCGCCCTCCACTCACGTCAGAACTCAGCCAATGACGTTCGGCAGCGCAGGTGTTTAAAATTATCGCTCAAAGGAAAAAAAAATATCTTCTTTTTTTTTCTTTTATTTCTCTTCCCGACGACAAACCCCTACGACTCGTAGTGTGGTCCTTAATCTCTATCTTAACCGAAAGTCACCTGGACTTTATCAATCGAGATTTTCGCCAGCGTCAAGTGGGTGGTTAACTGGACGTATTGCTAATTATCTCTCCCGGTAATAAACTCTTATCATGGTCAGGTCTAACATAAAACAGGTGTTTTTCTCAAAACCAACTGATATCTCCGAAGGATAGTTAATGGTTTAATCTTTGCCTTTCTTCTTGGGTGGCCTTCAGCTGATGTCTTTCTCGGTCAATACGTGAAATGATTACAATTATACAGTTTCGTAGGCGCCACTTGACCAATTTAAAATTTTCATTATTGCCATGGGCAGATGGCTATCTCTTATTCGCCGCCTCGTAACATAAATTAATTAGACAGATCCGAGATCTTACGAATTTCCTATCTTCGGCCAAAAAAAAAAAAAAAAAATTACACCTCTTCTCAAATGAAAATAAAATCTTTACCACTTTTTTTTGTTAAAAAAAATAACATCGCTCAGTATGTCTTTTCGTGATAGCTTCTTATCGCCTTAATTATTTCAACTTCTTCTCGCCTTAATTATTTTTCGCTTTTAATTTTCACCCGACCGCTAAATAGTGTCACACTTTCGTATTTGCAAATTTGTTTGGGTCATTTCTAATAGGTCATTGACGTATCAGGTGCATTCAAACCGTACATTAAGCAAGTTTGTAAAGATTTTTTTATGCTTAAGCAGGCATCATAAATAAGTGTATATATATATATATATATATATATATATATATATATATATATATATATATATATATATATCAGGTCATCCCATAAGTTCTGTCCGAATTTTGAATAAAAAAAACTAGTGACCAAATGTTACATTTAATTACTGATTCATTCAACAATGTATTTTCCCTGATTATCTATGACTTGCTTCCATCTATTAACAATCTTACTAATTCCATTACTGCAAAATTATTTTGGCTGTGATTCGAAGATCTCACAAATGTCAGTTTTAAACTCTTCCTGTGTTACAAAACCTGTTTCTTCCAAATGATTCTGTAAGCTACGAAACAAATGGTAGGCTGAAGAAGCAAGATCGAGAGAATAAGGTGGATGAGGAATTTTCTCCCAACCAACTTCTTCGATCTTTTGTGACGTGATTCTTGCTGTGTGGGGACGCGAATTGTCCTGATGAAAAATCATCCCTTTTCCATTCACTTGAGCAGGTCTTTTTTTCCGCAAAGCTTGTTTCAAACGCTCTAATTGCTGACAGTATGATTTGAGCATTAATTGTTGCATTAGGTGGTAAGAATTCAAAGTGGATTATTCCTTGGCGATCCCACCAGATTGAAAGAAGTACCTTTTCCCCATGAATTTCCCTTCTTGGCTGTGGCTGGGGTCCTTTCCCTTTACCAAGCCACTGTCTACGACGCTTAACATTTCGATAAAAGATCCATTTTTCGTCGCCAGTTACAAGTCTATCCAAAAAAGATGAAACAAGTTGGCGAGAATGGAGAGAAGAGCAGATGTTAACACGAGATTTGAGGTTGTTTTCAGACAATTCATGAGGCACCCATTTTCCAAGATTAGGAACTTTTCCAAGTTGTTGAAGGTGACGATAAACAGTTGTATGGTTTGAACTGAGAACCACTGCCAATTCCTCAACTGATAAAGCAGGATTTTCTTCAAGGGCTGTTTAAAGAAGCCTTTCATCAAATTCAACTGGACGTCCGGTTCGATCTTCATCTTCAAGGGTGAAATCTCCACCTCTGAATTTTGCAAACTATCTTCTGCAAGTTCTTTCATTCACACATTCCTCTCCATAAACTGAGTGAATGTATCTAGCCGCTTCGGCTGCTGAGTTTCCTTTCTTGAACTCATAAAGCATTATGTGCCTCAAATGATTCTTGGGTACTTCCATGTTAGCAGGGTTTTAATCAAACAAAATTTCATTTTATTGTTCTCTGAAATAAAATTTGATCAGTTTAAATGCATCTAAACATTAAAATAATGTTCAGCTACATTAGACATTATAAAATACTCTTTAAATTTCGTTAATTTTAACAAAAATTTAAAATTCGGACAGAACTTAGGGGGACCTGATATATATATATATATATATATATATATATATATATATATATATATATATATATATAGATAGATAAAGAGAGAGAGAGAGAGAAATCACTCATATATATATATATATATATATATATATATATATATATATATGAATAATTTCTCTATATATTATTTATATAGTACATATTCGTGGTACCTATTGGAAATTTCTCAACATCAGTGATAGAGTTAACATACTTAATTGTAATGATGCGAATTCGTGACCCTGGCTGAGTCTTTTTAAAACCCTATGCTCACAAACTCACATCAATACAACTAAGTATATATATATATATATATATATATATATATATATATATATATATATATATATATATATATATGTGTCTGTGCATGTATCTTTCAGTTATATATATCAATAACAAACTGTTCATATCTATCTACTTGATAATTCATATCTATCTATCAATCTCTCGCTCTCTGCTCTCTCTCTCTCTCTCTCTATATATATATATATATATATATATATATATATATATATATATATATCTCTCTCAAATGATTCATAATGTATGTCTATTAAAGAGTTACACTGCATCTGTGAATGTAATGTGCTTGTGTCAAACCAACATCAGATAATGTAATGCCACATTTGCATTACTTGCAGTTTTTATAATTGAGAATCCATTGCTAAGTTCGGTGTCAAAAATGTTGGTCTTGTGCTCCATTTGGAATCCTAACTATTCTTGACAAAATCCAACCGAGAATCACCAATATCATTGGTTCTCAACTGGCGTATCGGCTTCAGTATCTTCCCATCGCCTGTAAAATTGCTTTCGTGTGCCTGTTCGATATATGTTTTCATGATACTTGTTCAGATGAGCTTTTCGCTCTAGTTGCTAAACTTTATGAATATAAGCAAAGTACTAGATTGGAAAAAATGTCTCATGAATTGAACAATTTAATTGCCTAGATATAATTATAAGTTCTATGGTGATAATTTATTTTCCAGCACTTCTCGCTTGTAGAACTCTTATTTGGCTCGATGCTTTCCGGCCAGCTTCGATTTTCAAAACTTTAAATGCAATGCCAATCGTTATCTAATGTCCTCCTGATTATACTTCTTCATTCTCGATCCTTCATGTTTTCTCTTTTCTAATCCAATCACACCTAGTGACCACGTGTTTTGCAGTGGCATTTCTGTCCTGCTTGGTGAAAATTCAATAAAAAGTATATATGTAAATATTTATACAGAAAAGAAATATACTTTACAATTCTATATGCTGAAAATCTCCAGTTTGCATTCTATAAATACAGTATAAATTTATTTTTAATTTTATTTAATCGTTTTACTTATTATATTATATATTATTTTGAAGGAAAATTGCCCAATCAAAGATTTGGTCTTATGCAGATTGTATTTTTAAACAGGTAAATTGTTAAGTGAGAAACAACTGGGCCTGTAATGTTGCTATTCAATTTAATAGATGCACGTTTCCATGAATAAATTTGGTAAACAAAATCCTCCTTCTATCGCTTTTGGGTTAGAATAAACGACAATTAATTAATATCATATCATTCCCTAGAATTTCGTATTCATTTGTTATCTATCTATGTAGATAACCTTGTCTCTGTGTGTCTGTCTGTCTGTCTCTCTCTCTCTCGCCATATATATATATATATATATATATATATATATATATATATATGTGTGTGTGTGTGTGTGTGTGTGTGTGTGTATACGTATATACATGTGTGTGTCTCTGTGTGCGTGTTTTTGCGTATATGTGCGTATGTATATGTGAGTGTGTTTGTGTATAAGTCTGCATTTCTATTTTACTGCCTTGTCTGTGATATTTGATACTTTATGAAACGTGAATGTATGTTCTTATTCGTAACTGGAATTTGAACTTGTTTTTATGCTACACTGATTTTAAGCTATCTGCTCATAAGGATTCCCTTCATGTAAATTGATTTCCGCTTTAATCATTCATTTAATTTTCACACTAAATTTCTTTTTGCTTCCAATCGAAGATACCTCAATCCAGAACTTGATTCACTCCTCAGACGTCTTTTCTTCATCCTTCATTTTGTTACATTTTTTCTGGTTCATTCATTTTTACCATTGCCCTCTCAATTCCTTTTTTTAAGTGTTATTTTCTCGATAACATGCTTCATTTTTATATTTTTGTCTTGTCCTTGCTTTCTTGCTTACTTATTATTATTATTTTTATTTTGCTAGTTTATCGCATTTTTTCCTTCTTCATTGCTTGGCACTATTTGCATTCTTGCATTTTCCCCATTTTACTAGACCAGAGAGATCCTTCCCTGCCCTCCATTAGAATGTCTGACGCTCAACTTCTCGAGAGCAACTCTCCGCGGCTGCTCGGTCTCACGTTGACGGCTGACCTGAGATGGAACAAATACATTGAGTCAATTGCTTCGTCCACCGTAAAGAAAATTGGCTCCCTGTGCCGCGCCAGTTAAATTTTTCTCCCCGGATCGATGCTCCAGATCTACAAATCAACAATTTTCCCTTGCATGGAGTATTGCTGCCATATATATTGTCTGGAGCTCCTTCTGTTTGCCTCGGGGTTCTTCATAGGCTCCAGAGGCGGATATGCAATAAAATTGGCCCTGATCTGGCATCTCGTCTACAGTCACTTTCTCACAGACGCGCCGTCGCCTCTCTCTGTCTGTTTTACAAATACTTTCATGGCAATTGCTCCGAGGAGCTGCATTCGCTGGTACCCAGAGTTCAAGCACCCTACGAGGCTGGCATCCTGCTCTCAACCCTTCACTGTCGAAACTCCTAAATTTAGCCGTCTCTTCTACTCTAATAGCTTCATGTCTCGCACCTCTCACCTGTGGAACACCCTTCCCCTTCCAGTTTATCTGAGAGCTATAATCTCCAGGTATTCAAATGTAATGTCAATCGACATCTCCAGTTGCCTTGATCTGTCAATTACCCTTCTCCTCATCCTTTCTTCTATCACTCCTCTCTGATCTTGCTTCAAATTTTCTGTAACCCCTTGCGTCCTAGTGACTTCCCGCCTTGATTGGGGTGAAACGCTTAAAAAAAAACAAACACTGGCTTACTGCTATCTATTTATATTTCTTTCTTTATTGTTTTATTTCTTGATTATACCCTTATGTGTTTTATAACGTTCTCTTTCTTCATTCCTTTAAAGATAAAACAAGAGAACAATTTGAATTATTTAAAAAAAGTCACATAAATTAGAGGTTAGACAGGTATTTGTATTGGTGCATATTTTTCATCTAGTTCGAGCCCTGGTTTAACTCAAGATTTGAGATATGTAACGCAATACAGTCTTTATACTCTCACATTTGAACCACAAGGATTCACTCTCAGTTAGTTATGTGCCATGCGTGATATACGCTTTGGCGATCATGTAACTTTCGATACATGACTGACGAGGCAGACTTTTTCCCGCAGTAGGTTGCCATTTCTTTCTGCAGTAGACCAGTTGCATTCCAAGGCTATAGAA
Organism: Acanthosepion pharaonis; assembly: GCA_903632075.3. Taxonomy (NCBI): domain Eukaryota; kingdom Metazoa; phylum Mollusca; class Cephalopoda; order Sepiida; family Sepiidae; genus Acanthosepion; species Acanthosepion pharaonis. Next base: position 432,811 of record CAHIKZ030005536.1, read on the forward strand.
CCCGGCCTGTCCTGTTATAGAACTCGGCGTGTCCTCTTCCTCTCTCCCCTCATAGATGGGGGTGGAGAAGAAGAGGATCCATACCTTTCCCAATGGTATTACACGTAAATGAATGTAATGGATTCGACTCGAATTCGAACTCGGCTCTCCGATTCCTCAATCCAAGCCGTTATCCATTACTTCACCCTTCACTCTACTTTCCATTAAATACGGTATTCCAATATTGTATATTAATAGAGTAAACTTCGCAGAAGTTAGACAAGGAATCTGAAAAATGAGTTGAGTTTTATTTATTTATTTATTTATTTATTTTTTGTTTTGTTTGAACGGTAATAGAATCTATATTAAGTTGAATTCCGAAAGAAAATGTCCTTTGGATCCTTGTTTTCACTAGTCTACGTTAAATTACATATATATATATATATATATATATATATATATATATATATATATATATATATATATATATATATATATGTGTATATATCTGTGTATGTGTGTGTGTGTGTGTGTGTGTGTGTAAATTTTGATTTTAAAATTTCCTGCTCAAGTATAGTCGAACCATCATAACAAATTTAGTCCAATGAAAGAAGGACGAAATTGAATTTTTGAAAGACAAGCTTAAATTCTTCGGTAGTTTATTTTTGCCTATTCGCATACAGCAGCAGTAGTCTCATTCAAGACCCTCCTTGGGAGCTAGCTTATGTGCCACCCAATAAGGACGGTTTTAATCTGGTAAACTGATATTTTAGAAAAAAAATATTGGTAGAATGGGGAATAACATGCAAATGTGCAAATCGAAATGGATTACCATACACGGTTTTCCTAAGGTTTTAGTGGCATTCATTGATGTTCTCTTCTTTTACTTTTACTTTTCAATCAATATTTTGATTACAGCAGAATGATCAGTAGATTTGACATTGTTTTGAATGAAAAGAGGTTCTATTTGATCAATAACAAATGTATGACTAGCCATTACGATAATGTGCGGCTATCTAGAGCAAATAATCCATTTGAAATGATTGAAAGCTTGAGGCGAGAGAAATCCCACGGCCTCTTTATCATGCAGGTGTTGTTCAATCCAATTACCACTTATCCAGTAATTTACAGATCTTACTTGATGGACGAGATCATAAACGATATGAAGATATAAAAACTATCCGATTTATAGGCCCTTTTTTCCAGACACAAAAGGCTTTTGTAAAACCGATATTATAAAGCAACCGAAGAGTTTACAAGAGATTGTTGTTTGTGATCAAAACTTATATGTCTAGAACGATTAAAATTAAACATTATATTCATATTAATTATTATATCCCTAAAATTTGTAATGAGTAATTATGGGATGGCTATATATATATATATATATATATATATATATATATATATATATATATATATATATAATTTCAGTATCATTTTCCAAAGTATTTCAGATAATCTTCGCTCTCTCTAACTTTCTGTCCTGGAGTAACAAGGTACCTCACAGGTTTCATCTTTCGATTTAATTTTCAATCTTTTTTTACTGCTCTTTGTTGTGTCATAGCTAAAACTTCTATCTCATAACTACTTATGGATTGAGCTTAATCTTTTCTAATTGATCTCTTTAGCTCTAATTTGAAATGATGATCCCTCTTGCTGTACTTATCTCCTGATTCAATTTTCCTCTGTTCTGTTCTCACTTTTTTAAACTTATTCACCGTTTTCTTGATGTTTATTGAATGGTCTTTGAAGATTGAAGCTAGATTATGAATGTTCGTAACATTAGTGAATGTTTGAATGATCTTTTCCTCTCGCCATTGCCCTGCGGGAAAGACAGTGTGGCTGGCACAAAAGAAATTTAACCTGTTCTCTTTCTATCTGCATAGCTCAAATTGTTTTTTGATTGAGTATTACGATAAAAGTTGTCAAGATGGCTAAACCTGGAAAAAAGAAACTCGATCAGTTTATTGGTTTTAGAGATTAAACATTTCGTGGAATGGATAATTACGAAGTCACACGATCTGAACAATTTTCATGTTACACCCAGTAATTATATATATATATATATATATATATATATATATATATATATATATATATATATATATATATATATATATATATATATATATATATATATATATATATATATATATATATATATATATATATATATATATATATATATATATATATATATATATGTATATATATATATATATATATATATATATATATATATATATATATATATATATATATATATATATATGTATGTTTATGTGTGTGTGTGATTATCGGAATAATACATTGATGCCGCTCATGCTTGGAACTGTTTTGGGAGAAAAGATTTGCCAAGATATTCGCATAAATGATTTCGCATCAGTTAACACTCGAGTCGTTTACAGTTGTGACTTTAAATTTCGACACGTAGCAGTGAAGAGATTTTTTCACAAGATATGTCTCGATACACAATATGGTAGTTTATTCGCTAATTTGACTTTTCCTGCTTTTTTAAAAATAATGTTCATTCCGTACAAGGCTCAAGATTTACTTATGTATAAATTACTTACGTTATGAATGAGGAGAGTGACATCAATTAGAAGAGAAAGTAACATTATGGGGTACGGCGTATAGATTGGGCGAGATTTGAAGTCATTATATTTTAGCGTTCAGAGAAGCATACACGTCTATTCTGTTACACAAATTATGTCTTTGGAAAGAGGATTTTGCAGTGGAATGCATTTCATTTAGGAAATGAGGCTGATTTAATTTATGGACGTAGTAAGACGGGTTTGGTTTCTAAATATCTTACCTGGAAAGTATAAACTATTTAACTCCTCAGATCATTTACCATGGCAATAACAGTTGAGTAGAGATATGTTGAAAACAGTTTGTTGAGTAGGAAATTACTCATCACACACAAGGACGCGTAATTTTGAACGTTGTTAAATCTAGAACATGAAAGGGGAACATACACTATTTTTTGTAGCTTTACTACTAATGCAGAAGAATGTATGAATATGTTTTAGAGATTATGGTAAGTAGTTTCCTTAATTAAATCACAAAGAACTCTTTGAACTGCGAAGTAAACTTCATTTATTTGGAAAATATAGGAACAATCCTGAATCTATACTAGGAGCAAAACGCCTGGTTAGCGATAGAAAATGAATTCACTAAATACTCAAAAATAGAAAAGGATGCAAACGGTACAGTGAAGTAATCGTGAAAGAATGATAAGTTCTACAATAATTCATTATTGGTGACCATAATCTTAAGAATATATGATATGCAGATGACAGTTGACAACAGACACGGGAAAAACTACAGGAAATCCTGCAGAATTTATTAAATGAAAATGATAAAAGCATATTATTAATTATTTATTAAATGAAAGTGATAAAAGGATAATCGAATTGTCATTTTTATTCATTTTCTTGCTTTTTTTTTCCTTCTCTATTACAAATCAATTAATTTTCACTTTATGGATTTGTGCCGCTTATTTGAATTGTTATATTCTTTACACTATTTTTTTCTGCTTTTATTGCCGTTAATGTGAATCGGTAAAAGCATTTTTTTTTCGTAATACTTCTCGCTCTCAGCCGGTTAACATTAATTATTCCAGTTTAAGAAATTAAAAAAAATCAGGGATGTCAAACTAAACATATGTACCATTAAATAAAAACAAATTTATATTAATAAGAAATAATATCGGACTAATATATATATATATATATATATATATATATATATCAATTGTAAGAAGACAAAATGTATTGTTGTCAGCAAAGAAACAACTAACAATGAGGACTGTGGATTGAAGACACCAAATAAAGCATGTACAAAATTGTAAATATCTACGAAGCGTTTTAACAGCGGATGTGAAATACGAAACCGAACTGTGAAGGCGAATTAGCATAGTGAAAGATGTCTTCCAAAAGTTAAGCACAGTATTAAGGAAGAGGAAAACTTCTTTAGAAACCAAGAAATGAGTAGTGAATTGTCGTGTAATATCGGTCCTCCTATATGGCAGTAAATACAGGAGATTCTCATCACAGCTGAGGAAGAGAATTGACACAGGGGAAACGAAGGATGTTGAGAATACTATTAGCAGAAATTAGTGACAAAAAGGATACATGCATTAGATGAGAAAAAAGTTTGGAAAATTTGTTACTCACGTGACATATTGAAGGCAAGAAAGACAAACAAAACCAGTGACTATAAATATAACCTATATGACGATATTGTTTATATGAATGACAAAACGAGGATTACGGGTTTATCGAAAAGATTAGAAACAGTTGCAAAGGACAGAAAGTGGTGGAGAGCAATAGTCGCCTACGTCAAAAATGGACGCAGGACATACTATACGAAATAATGTTTTCGATTATTTTCATTTTACTATTGTATTTATTATGCCATGTCATTCCAGCCAAGTTTTTCCTCTTCTTTTCATTTGTAAAACATCACCATCATCACCATCATCGCGACTTTCATTACATTAATCACTTTCGATATTTCTTTGCTTTATGACGACGCTTTCCTCTCGGGCTGCAATTTCCGATTCCTCTTTTACATATCTTGTCAATTTCTGCCGCCAGCGCTGAAAGAAAGAACACCTGTTCTCCAAGCCTCACTACTTACAACAAAACCAGAAGCCCAGGGTAACATTTAATTTGTTACCCCGAGCAACATCGGTGATCAAGGATTATTAAAAATGAAGCCAAATTGCGGATGTACTTTAAGATTATATGCCTTAAATGTTCAATGTACTTTTAAATGAACAAATTTAGACACAATTTCAGATTTTACTAAATATTTTTTGTTATTAACGAAGCAACCTTGTAAATTTCTCAGGCTACACTTATATTAATATGAGGTAAATTTAATTTGAATTGTAGCTTATCACATCTATTATGATGAAAAACTATTTTTACTAATTTTTCACTCCAGAGAAATCAATAAAATCACTAAAACTCTCGGTGTTAATCAGCGTGATGCAGTACGAGTAAAAAAAAAACAAAAAAACTATTAAGGAATGTGAACAATAAAAGCACAATAAGTAAAAATAAAGAAGATAGCAAAGCACTGCATTTTAATTTTCAATGATCAATTTTGACTAGAATGTAAAAAGTCGGAAGAGAATTCCACAAGTTCTTATGAAGAAACTGTTAGAAAAGAACCTGCGGTTCCGTCTAAGCATTTCACCTGTAAAATGTTGAGACCTAGTTTCTAGTGAATTACTGCGATTAAATTCATGAAATCTGGGTACCAAAGCGGAAAGAACATCAGAACAATTACCATGCACATATTTATAGAAAAGGTACACGGAAAGTGTTATGTCAGGACGAATAGCATTGCAGATTCTTCTGTGATTTTATCAAGAATCTTAAATAATTAGCAAAAGCGCCATACCAGATGTGACAGCAGTATTCTCTTCATAAATGAATAGTACACTTTAAATGTATAAGATACAACCTTGTGCAAATTAATTGAAACAAAACGAATAAGTCCGTTATTTACTTTTTTCGTAGTTTTCTAAAGAAATATGAACAAGTGTACCTGTTAGTACTTCGTATATCCATTCCACGATGTCGTTCCTTGCAGACTAACCACATGTTTTCGTTTGGATTTAAATCAGGACAGTTTCCGTGCTAATTTGTAGTACTTTGATTTGCTCACTGGTAAAGGTTGCCAGTGGGTTCGTACAGTGATACGATTTTCGTATGCTTCCTTGGAGTAACGCCCATCGCAGACAATGATCGTAGGACAACTAATCCTATGTCGAGACAATAGTGCATGGGGGTGATGAACATCTGATGCGATCCCATATGACGCAATATATTTCAAAGCCAATCAAATACATCATACACCCCGAAAATAGATTCATGTTACTGTACACCTCAGCAAATGACCTAATCTGAGGAAATAGAAATCGATTGCACACTGTTAGTCCAGTGGGTCTACAACTGACCGTCTGGTGAAAGATAGGAAACTAAAGCGGTTGTATCAATTAATTTGAACAAGGTTGTATATGTTTAAATAATGAATATATTCATAGGTCTTAATTATTTCACCCCAGAGAAGGTAATAAAATCACTAAAACTCTCACGGTTAATCGGCATTATAGTATATGAGAAAATAACACTGTTAAAGAGTGTGAACAATAAAAGTACAGTAAGTAAAAGTACAGTAAAGGTAACAATTGGCATTGCATTTACATTTTTGAGGACCAATTTGGCTTGAAGCTGGAAGAGAATTCTTCAAGTGTGATAGAAATTACTGTTAGAATAGAACCTACTGTCTAGCCATTTCAACTGTAAAATGATGATAATTAGTTTGTAACTAATTACTGCGCTTAAATTCATAAAATCTTGGCATGAAAGCGGAAATCACATCGGAACAATTACCATGTAAAAATTTATAGAATAGGTACAGGGTAGGTAATATATCAGGACCAATAACATTGCAGATTCTTCTTTGTATTTTATCAAGAATCTTAAATACTTAGCACAAGCGGCAGACAAGATGTGATATTCTGTTAATCGACGAATGGTACATTTATAAATAGATTCTGGTGAGAAAAATTGTCTAGCACGAAACACACACACAAAAAAATATCCTGACCTCAGATTCAATGAAATCTTTCCACCTTTATGTCATCGGAAAACGTTTGGTAGGGAATGTTCACATTTTCATTTTCCTGGTAGAATTTATCCATAAAAAAACATTTATTATAATATTGACTGTGTCATCATTATCATCGGAGGTGGTCGTTAGGTTGTTTCGTAGATTAACAAATAACTAATTCTCTCGGTATATTTGTGTTAAAATCATAATTAATATTCGATCATGTGTATCCTGTCTTCATGTTAAACCACAGAAGATAGCTAGCTTGAAGTCTCGCCTTGCTTACAGGCGGTTGATTACATCCTGGGAACTCGTCCGTCCTAACCGTTGTCACCACCCTAGGAAATCCTCAACCGAACTATCCCAAGTCATCACTGTAGTAGCTGCATGCATTTATTTGAAGCACAGTCTACCTCACTGTACTAGATGGATGCTGATATTAAAGGAAGGTTCATCTACTCTTTGAAAGGTTTTGTTTTTTTAATCGTATTGAGTATCTAGTAAGATTCCTTACTAGAAAAAAAACCTGGTCGGGGGAACCGGTTTGGTTGTCGATGACTTGAACATGCCGAAGGTAGTACTAGATTATCTGTTTCCAATAACTCTGTGTACAGAATTCACATTTTACAAAGTAAACATTTATTTTTTACCCCAAACATGGTGATGTAATTATTGGCAATCATGTCTCACTGATCATTACTGAATAGTGATTATTTTGTTATGCCAACGAACACTTGTTGCCACTTTTTTTAATGCCAACGAATACTCGTATGACTTTCGTAATGCTCGTTGTAGTAGAGACTTTGCAATCGCAGATACAAACTATAGTAACGCCGTTGAACCTACCGGTGCCAGACTCCTTCGAATAACACTCGCACTAATAATACTTGCTTGATAATATTCGCTCGAAAGTAGCCACCGAATAGGGATCGAAATAGAAATCCGTAGAGTGATACGTATAGAGAATAGTGTAGAGAAGAGAATAGCGATCCGTATAGTAATAGAGGAGAGTGTAGAAATAGTGATCCGTATAGTAATAGAGGATAGAATAGAGATGATGATCAATTAGACGTCATGCTAATTTCAATATATCCATTTCCTTTACGATCACATGATCTACTTATTTTAAATTGGATCGCTTGAGTTTGCTCATATATGGTCACTTAATTTTACCTAGTACAACGTTCACGAGTCACGCATGAGATTTGGAATATGAGTGGAAGAGAAAGTGGTATGTAGTAGAGATTATGGCGTTAAAGATGATAAATAATAATTGACCCTTGAATTGGACTTAGTTTAGGACTGTAGGGTTTATGCAAGAATCAATACTGCATTCTGTTCCGAAAATTGTCATTCCTTGGGAAAAAACTCAATAGAATATTATTTTTTCAACTATTGCTCACCAAATACAAGGTCAAAGTGCCATTCAAGGTAGAGGGCTACTAAATGATGTTGTTGCAATTGTGTACTAGAAGGAAGTAAAATTGAATATAATGAGGATATGAGGGATACATACAAAAGTGAAATGAGGATGATTCAATAGCGTGTAGGTAGCATAGTATCTCCTAGGAGTAAAATAAAATCTCTATAGTATTCTGTGAATAATATATGCATGCATGAATAGAAAAGGATATAGTCTGTAGGATCGATCAATTTAATCTTTTTTTACGGCTCATCAAATTCTAGTGTGTTATTTAAGGCCGAAAAATATTCTTTTTTTAAGAACCATTTATTTCCGAGCAAATATTACATATTCTTTGTGAACAACAATAAATCTATCAGATCATCATACTAGTTAACCCATTATCTAGGTGTTTCCCAAATATAATAGCTCGTAAGTGATTGTAACGAACCTGATTGGAATTCGAACTCGGCTCCCCGATTTTTCCGTCTGATTCTTTATAGAAAACGCTATCTGCACATCATTATGTAGCCGGGAAAAGATTATAAAGTGGATTTGACAAACAATTGGTACTTCGATATTCACTACTCACTAAGTTATTATTATTGTCGAAAACCAGTTTATAGCATACCTATAATGGCGTGTATAATAATTTGATTCCACTATCTTTCTAATAAAATTCTACTCGAAACAATTTCTCTCTCCTGAGAATCACAGCTTCTCAGACGTTTTCTATCGTCAATGAATGCCTCGTTCTTTTTCATTCACTTGAGCATTTATTTTTCTGTCACGCCAACACCTATTGAAAGATTATTAATCCCTACCATTGAGCCGTCTTCTCATCGCCATGATCGAACACCTCATCGGAGCGTTTTCCATTCAATAATGTCACTTTCGTTATCCGGTCTTTGTTTCTTGCCATCATTCTTCCCTGCTGCGAACAAAATCTTGCAGGACACTGCAAAGAATGGCAGAACAGAAAAAAACATCACGTGACCCGAACACAATTTGGCCATTGTCAAGTACTTAGCCGTGTCGCCGGCGGACACAGCGAGACCTACATTGGAGAAGCTGGCAAAAAAAAAGTTCTTCCGTTTGATATAAAAAGCGCCACACTACATTCAAAAATAGTTTAATATTTCTTGGCATGGACGTTTATTTTGTTTACACGACGACGTTTATCCTGATAACTGCATGTAGAATTTTATTTTACTAATGTTCGCCCTATAAAAGGCTTAAGGGCCTCTCGAAATAGATTACTTCTGAAGGAGTCTGTTGTTCGAGCAGTAAGAGTTAAGAGGCGTAGTTTATGAGATGTGGGAAAGATAACGGTTTAAGATTTTAAAGGTCAGAGAAGAATCTTCTAAAGAGTCGATTTCATTTTCGAGTGGAACTTACTTCTTCCTAGTGGAATACGAAAGGAACGTCGATGGTTCATTACAGTGTACGCGGCATGGCAGCTCTTAGTTGTTTGTGAAGGTTATAAATGATGTTAATAAAGCATGTTAAACGTCTCAACATTTTTCACTGTCATAGCCATAGAATAGTGAGTCTTGCAACCACCTCTCTGTGGTAAAATGGATATAGACTGGAGAGATTAATTACATACGAGGCTGTGTAGAAGCTTTTAAACGTTATCAGATCGATAAAGTAAAGGCTGGGCACCGTTATGGAAAGTGTACTACTTTTTAGTTTTGTAAAATTAGAGGATTACAGGTGGAGTCACGGGAGAGGTACAGGACCATTTTCAGCTCCTTTATCGATATATATATATATATATTTATTAGTCTGATATTATTTCTTATTAATATAATTTTTTTTAATTCGTACATATGTTTAGTTTGACATCCCTGACTTTTATTTAACTTCTTGTGACACTATTTGGCTTGCTAGAAAGAAAGAAGAAAAAAAGAAAGGCGAGAATTAAATTTTGGTGATAAGAAGCCATCACGAAAAGGACACGAATCGATGTTATTCTTTTTAACAAAGAAAAATGCTAAAGGTTTTATTCTCATTAGCGAGCAAAAATGGGTCGCGGATCTGTCGGCTTTAAATTAATTTATGACAACGATAATGGAAATTCCAGGTTGGTCAAATAACCTCACAGACAGAATTCTAAATAGATAAAAATTAACTGGGTCGTTTGGAAAAGGCAGCTGTTTTGTGTCGAAACTGGGTATGGTGGCGAAATTATTTTATCGGGAATAGATAACGCCAGAATGCGAAACGTCCAATTGACCACCCACTTGATAATTGGCGAAAATCTCGCTGACGAATTCCATATGAAATTCGGCTATGATAGCGAAACTATTTTATCGGATCAGAAATTGGCCCCAAGAATGTAAATACGTCTACATGGCCACCCACTTGATGCTGGCGAAAAACTAATTGACGAATTCCAGGTAATTCGGTTAAAGATAAAGAGTCTAGGGTGTGAGGTCTCCTCGAAGAGAAGAAAGAAAAGGAAAAATGAAAAAAAAAAGATAATTTTTTTTTTAGCAATATTTTTAAACCGAGGCTAGTCTGGCCACACCCACGCCGCTGAGCGCCCATTGGCTGAATGGTAGCAGGAGTGTAAATCATGTGAAGTAGGAGGGGAGGGAGGCACCCATTGAGGGGATAGGTGTGAGATGCCACTGTGAGAGAGAGGGGAAACCCGTTGACACCCTCTGAGGGTATGGTGAGATACCAATATGAGAACAAAAGAAGGTGGGAGGACGAAAAGACTTCCAAAAATGGAAAATAATAAAATTTTCCTGACCGAAAACTAAGAAGTGGATTGTGGGTTTGGAATTATCCAGGAACCTCAAACCCCGACAAGCCCTCCCGGTTTTGGTCGGCGTCCACATAAGCAGAGTCGCAGCGAGTGAAAATCAGTTGCAGTTAAGTTCCAGTTCAGTTCAGTACCAATCCGAGTTCCAGTTAGTTGCAGTGGGCTGAACGCTCTGAAGACCCGCCTCGCAGAAGCTGACTAAGATTAGCGCAAATTCCGAACTCAACTTCTAGCCAAGAACAATTTATTTTTGAAGAACGACTTAGACTCATACCCCCAAAACAAGTTTTACGAATATCGACTGAAGACACACCAAGAACCAGTTTCTTAAAAGAACAAACAACTTAAGATGTTAAGACTCGCTTAACAAACACAAAGTGTCACGAATCCATATAGCGGGTTGGGAAGTAGACGCAGTCTTGTATTCAGCAACCATATATAAAATATTGTTATCCTTTATTAACACATTTGCACTTTTCGAGTTATTATTTTATTTTATTTTACATATACTTGTGCGATATCACCCTTATTCGAACTCGACTTGCAATACCGCCCGGCGACTGATTGATTTCGTCTGCCTAAGAACAATTCACAACGTGGGTAGGTTGGACTGGAAATCGAAACAGTTACTTCGGTAACCAGACGTTGGAGGCGAGCAGGGAACGACAAGACTGATACCGAATCTAACCAGATTCCCATCCGAATCACCAAAAGTTTAGAACGTCACATTTGGTGCCGCGACCAATACCAAGCCAGTTGGTCGTCACAGGACAGGATAGCACGATGGACGCGGCTAGGCAGACGTCACATTTGGCGCAGCGACACCGGAGGGGACGTCACATTCTTAAACTGGAATAATTAATGTTAACCGGCATAGAGCGAGAAGTACTACGAAAAAAAAAATGCTTTTACCGATTCACATTAACGGCAATAAAAGCAGAAAAAAATAATGTAAAGTATATAACAATTTGAATAAGCGGCTTCAATCCATAAAGTGAAAATTAATTGATTTGTAATAGAGAAGGAAAACATAAGTAAGAAAATGAATAAAAATTACAATTCGATTCAGTGGCAGAGAAAAAAATAACATAAAAGTGAATATGATGATTAAATTCAAATCAGAGGTACAAAAATATATCTAAGAGTATAGTATAGGATGGTTGAAGTAGGGGTACAATAACCACAAAAGTTGTAATTCTTAGTTAAGGACAAGATGTAGCGTAACTAAACTGGACAATATGTTCAAATACCAATAAAGAAAAGAAAAATCCCCGGGTGAAAACGAATCAAATAATAGAATTTGAATAAGATTAAACGAAATAAAATGAAAATAAATAAAAAATATCCATTCAAAAAAGCTTCAAAAATTTATAAAACGAAAATAAATAGAACGTTAAAATCCGAAAAAATCAAAATAAAAAAAAACAACAGCAAAAATCAAATTAACATGTTAAAATATCATGTCCTCAAAAGCAGAAAATGAATATAAGTTAAAATTCGAATTAACTAATAAAAATGGTAAAAAAAAAAGAATGGTAAGATTCAAAACATTAGCAAGAAAACAAAAAAGCATGTTAACAGAAAGTTACATTTTGAGTGTAGCGATCATATGAAATCACTGACATTATTTTCGAATTTCAACAGTGTTAATCTACTGTATCAGACCTATTATCGCCATGTGCCGATTAAGTGATGTGCTTGGTTAATACATATATTGAACTACAATTGAATGGATGAAGTACAAAACATTTCAAAATAACTGAAAATAGTTTTAAAATACCCTTTTTACCGTATTATTTTTATAGATGTTAAATACTTTTGTACACAGTCAAATTCGAAAGTTGGCAATAAAAGTATATAAAAACAATGTTTCTCAATTCTCCTTCAAATAAGTTAGACAATGTTCATTAAAATTTTTGAAGTATCATTCAAAGTGAACAATTTTTTAAAGTGGAATTTATATGTGTAATTGTGTGTATATATTTATGTGTGTATATCCTGATAATCAAGCGTAATGATCGTGAAGAATTACTCATCCAACACAATGAGATGATCGTTAAATGCAGACACAGAAATCATCTCAAAATAACTAACTACATTGAAAAAAAACTGTACACGGAAATTCTGAAAGACTAAATATAAATTCAAATTAATTTTTTCAACGTCGGAAGTGTAATCTGATGAGCCAGGGGAAAAGAAATTCCCTGGCGAAATAAATTATAACCACTGGACCCTTAAATTTGCCTGTTTTCATTGAATTAATCGCTCTGATTGAACATTGAACTCTCTGGATTTCATCCCCCTATTGGGATTATCATACGGATTACAAAGATTTTCATTACTTAACTATATATATATATATATATATATATATATATGTGTGTGTATACACGTCTGCAGTCGCTCTCTCACAGATGTGCTGTCGCTTCTCTCTGTCTTTTTTACAAATACTTTCATGGTAATTGCTACGAAGAGCTGCATACGCTTGTTCCCAGACTTCATGAGTTCAAGCGTCTTACGAGGCTGGCATCCCCACCATCTCACCCTTTCACTATCGAAACTATTAAATGTAGCCGTCTCTCGCACCTCTCGCCTGTGAAACGCCCTTCCCTTTTTTCCCTGATAGCTATAATCTCCAACTATTCAAATGTAATGTTAATCGACATCTCCAATTGCCTTGATCTATCCACTATCCTTCTCCTCATCCTTTCCTCTATCACTCTTATCTGCTCTCATATATATATATATATATATATATATATATATATATATATATATATATATATATGTGTGTGTGTGTGTGTGTGTGTGTGTGTGTGTGTGCGTGTGTGTGTGTGTGTGTGCAAAATGAGAACGAATAGGGTTCAATTCCGACGTTCATAACATTCAATTTAAAAGTTGGCTCAATACAAAAGTAGAGAAATATTCATTGTTTTATTATATTTTTAAAAACATTTTAAAAAAAAAACTCTACACAGATACAATCATTTTTCCATGCGTATTAAAACACCCCATCAGACGTTTTATGGAAGAATTTAAAACTGGCAAGGACATGTTGATCCTTATATGGACTTTGTTTTTTGTGTTTACAGGAAAAAAAATACAGATTACCAGGTTCTTCGATAGGGATTCTTTATCAAGTCACAGATTTGAATTAACGGTTAACTGCAAACATACCATACGTTTGACACTGAAATCTTACTAAACTTTGAAATTTGTCAATTGCTTCTTCTTAGGTTTTAGTTTAACGTGTTGCACCATATAAGACCTATCTTTTTCTCGATAAGATCAATTTCGATGTAGTATAATTTTTGCATTAATCTTCTATTAGTGTTGGTAATATTTAGTATAGAAGTATTAGTGTTCGGATGTCATTTTGATATTTTGCATTGATTGGTTTTATTTACACCCTTTATAAAGAAACTTTAGTTAACAGTTGCATTCTATCTTATTTTGTTTGATCTATATGCTTTAATATTTTTTTAGATCTACTTGTTTAAATTTTCCATTTGTTCCTTAAAGGGCTGGTTTGTTTATCAACTATAAAAATGGGAACTATTTCTTTTTAATTCACAGGGAATAAAGTTTATCGTGTATCTTTGTTAAATTACCTTTCATCCTCCATAGGAAATGACATCGTCTAATGTATAAATTTGTAGCTAATTTACATCCGAAAATTCGCGATGTTGTCTACGATTCTAAATCTTACGTATTCTTTTTAACTTACGCTGAACTTAGCGACTCATCTCCTCTATTTTCATTCTTTTTCTTTCTTACTCTTTTTCTTATTTTTCTTTTTCTTGTGAAAAGAGAGTGTATCTTGTGTCTTTCTTTCTTTCTTACTATTTTTCTTTTCTTCCTTTTGTCGTGAAAAGAGCGTTTATTCTGTTTTTAATTCTCAACAAATTGTCTACAATTGTCTACAGTTATTTACTAAAGCCTGATGAGATGTCTTAATACGCATCGAAAAAAAATTAACGTTTTTGATGTAATATCCCAAAATAAATATATAAGTGTGTTTGTGTAGGTGTGTTTTTGCGCGCGTGTGTGTGTCTACATCTCTCCCTCTCCCCCCTCTCTCTCTTTCTCTCTTAAGTTCTTATTATATAGGCAGATTGACATTAGTCAAATGTTTGTTGGGCAACGTGTCGTATGTATACAGACAAGATAATAAGTAACCTTTCAAATGCCAATGTGTCACATTTTAGCATCGAGCGAGTTTCTCTGTATAGAAGTAACTGGGGATCTTTGTGTCAGATTCGTATTAGAAAATTTGAAATCTGTTGTATTGGCACTACAGACAACAGCGAAAACTGTCAGTAAATATTCCTCTTGATATCTCCCGAGATCATCTTTGTAGCACAATATGAGGGCTTGTATGCAGGTCACTAGCGGCACTGTAGTCTCACGTAGGATACAAATATAGGAGCCGAGGTTGGTTGTTGGATCCTCGAAATCGAGGGAAGAATCCATCATATATATATATATATATATATATATATATATATATATATATATATATATATATATATATATAATGTTTTATGGAACGTTTTTCTGGTGATTGGCTTGTCATTTGCCAATTAGGACAACAATTTCGGATAGAACTTTTACAACAACACACATATTATCATTGTCGTTCATGCGGCCGATGTTCCTTATAGGAAAGTGCATCTGAACAATTGCCATGATAACATATATACATACATACATACATATATATATATATATATATATATATATATATATATATATACATATATATATATATATATATATATATATATATATATATATATATATATATATATATATATATATATATATATATATATATATATATATATATATATAAGACAGAGGAGAGTTATATACAGCGGTGTGAAAGTGACTGAAATTTAGATGTTAGGTCAGAACCGATAATATGAAAAACTCTTCATTGATTTTTTTTTCAATAATATCGCTATAGTTATCAGGAGTATCAGTAGCAGAAAGTTTCAATGTGCGGACGAATGGTAAATTTCTAAACATATGTTTGATTCGGACGAGAAAAATATCTGTAACATACGTGTAAAAGAAAAATCGCTAAGTGATAATTAAATCTCGCCTTCAATGCCAACATAATGAAATAGGAGACACTGCTTGCTGAGCAAATCATCACATGTGTGTGAGTACGCGCGCACGACAGTGATTTTGTATAAAATTTATGAAAATTGGTAATTACAAATTAATATAGGAAGAAAACTCCAAAAATCATCCCCGTATTTTCTTTCAATGGAAATGCTATAATTTCAAGTAGCGCAATAACACAGTTGCTAATAAAATATCCACCATCGCAGAAAACACACCATTTTTAACACACATAGACAAAATGCATTACCTATCGCCTCTGCTCATAACGCTTGCATCGATTCCATAAACATCAGTGAAGATATAAAATGTAATTATTTTCTTCTTGGATGACTTCATTCACACACTTCTACTTCGTATGGGCATTTATATCAGACGTCATTTTGCCAGATTGCAGATCAGTTGCTATTTATAATAATGCAAAATATTATTTGTGGGAAAAGTCAATCGTTTTTTTTTTTTTTTTTTTTTCTGCCAATACTTGTCTCTGCCATCGTGGATGATTAATAAAATAGAATGCATTACTTTCGGTGCGTCGCTTGTATTATTTAACATGGTTAAATGATTCCTTTTCATCTTTCTGAATGTTAATATATGGAGTCTCTTATTTGATGGAAGTCTGTTTCAATACAAGGGCTATCAAATCGTCAAAGGAAAAGAAGGAATCTATTATATAATAGATTTATTTATTTTTATTTTGGTCATGCAGCAAAGTTTGCATTGTGTTCTCTCGCTTTATTATAGGTTCCTTTCTTTTATAATTTGATAAATCTAATCGCATTTCTGCTCTCGTGTTTGTGGCATAATTTTGTTGAGTAGTCATACACGATCTCATACAATCTAAAATAAAATTAACTTACCCTTATATACACAAAGGCGTATTTACCAATTGCACTTATATAGCTCTTTTGATATACTCACGACCACACAAAACTTTGCTTTAAGTTTAATATATTTCCGTGTGGACGTTTAAGCTTGTTAAAAATATAGCCATCCCCAGTTAGTTAGAATTTTAAGCCATACCCATGATTCATCTTAAAAGCCACAGTCCGTGTGGACTTTTAAGATAGATCTTGGAATGGCTAATTGGGCTTCCGGCCCGAAAGTAAATGGGCCCCTAGTCACGCTTTAAAAAAAATAAAGAAACAATCATAATTTTGAAGAAATAACTTTGAATTCTTCAATTAAATACCTGGAGCTTTATATCTGATTGGGCCTAAAATCCGATTTCGGCACAAAAACTGATTTGGGCTGAAACTTTGTTTTGGGACGAAATTTCAATTCAGGCTGAAAATTGTGTTCTTTATATCACAAAGTCCGTGGAATTTTAAAACCTCAAGTCACGAAACCTCTCCCTTTAACTCTGATTCCTTGGCATATTGAAGGAATAAAATTGATTTCCTCAATTAAAAATGTTTTGGGGATATTTCAAACTGAATTTAAAGCAATACATTTCAAATTCAGAAAGTTTTTGTGTTACATTAAACTTAATATTATAAACTAAAAACTTTTAAAATCACTAATTTTTTTCAGTTATTTTAAAATTTGTATTTTGAAATATTCATTTCTCACCCTGACTCAAATCACAATGTTTGATGTTCAAGCACTAGATGAATTGCAAATTGTAAGTCCCTGGATCATCCTGATTCCAAAATGGTATAATATGTCTCCGTCGAGCAAGTGTAATCCGAGTTAGAGGGTTTTCAGTTGAAATGCTTAAAAAAAAAAAAAAGTGACACAAGGGCACAAATAGGGATCGAACTCAGAATGAATGGATCTAAGAATACTAAATAATATTGAAAATAAAAAAAATGAAGAAAAGATGAAGCAAGAGAAAAAGATAGGAGAGAAAAGAGAGAAGAATGAGAGAAGGAATTAACTGAGAAAAAAAGAAAGACAAAAAAGAAGTAACAAATAATGGGTTGATAAATAAAGAGAAAAAAAAAAGATGATAAAAATTCCGCCAACGAAGTAGCTTTCAATTCAAACGAAACACAAAAGAATTACCAGCGACACTGGAGGAATAATGAAAACAAAACAGAACACGCTTTAAAATAAGAACGAAACAAGCAAGAAAACAAACACCAACAGCAAGAAATACAACAGCCAATGACAAACGGTAACAGGCATAACTCTCTTTACATGTTGTACTTGTTTCATTTTACTTGGTCACAAACATCTAAGCCTTTGCATCTCCATTATAACATAATAGACAGCATTGTAGATGAAGCGCTCAAAAAGTGAGCTCATTGTAGATTGATAATACTGCTAACAAGTTTAACATAGTTACAACAATGAAGTGTTCACTCCCCGTCGGCGAAGTCAGAGGCGACGCAAACAACCGCATGCGCCAGTCTGGTTGACATGTGGAGCGGTAACGCACCCTTTCAGACAAAGTTTTATGTCTGCAAATTCGATTGCTATGGCGCTGTACGAATTTAATCTCATTGAACCCCTTTGGGGATTTGTGCCTTTTATTTTATGTTTTTATAAGTCCTTTGACGATTTCGTTGTAACTCTGGTTAACTTGAATAGCGTGCAGTAATAATGTCTCGTTCGATTATCCCATGAATGATATCAGAACGTAGGTGTCAATTTAATAAGTAAAGTTCCGTCGACCCGGTCTAAAATTCGTCGGCATACCCAGCATCTCATTCCCACCCTATTTGCCACAAATTACTTTTGTCCCGTACCGGGCCTGATCTCCCTGGTTGCCCATCGTTCCTAGATGACATTTTGTTTCAAAAGACTGTTCATCGTATTTTTTTTCTTACTTCATTTCTTTCGAATTTTGTCTTTTTCTTTCTTCCTTTCTATCTTTTTTCGTCTTATTCTTTCCTTCTTTCTTTCTCTAATTCATTCGCCTGTCGTTTTTGTTTTATATATTTCTTTTACAGTTTTGTTGTCTTGTCTACTGATCGTATTCACACAATCGATACATTTTGTATTTATTTAACGTGAAGAAATCGTCTTTTATTCATAATATCAATATATAATAATCTTATATTTTTGTATACTTTTATTCGAATTCTTACACCATTCTTTCCTCATATTAGAATTTACATATTCTTATATTCATATTTATATATTCGACTCATATCCCAGTACCAGCAATGCATTATATATATATATATATATATATATATATATATATACAGATTAACATGATAACTATATATATATATATATATATATATATATATATAAATGAATATGTATTCAACGAAATACTAAACAGAAAGACAGACAGACAATTAGATAGATAGATAGATAGATAGATAGATAGATAGATAGATAGATGTGAAACCTATTAAGAAATGCGTTTTGCCCAATGGAATTTTTTTTCAGACTGATAATATTCTTATCGTGTCAGTCTTACACACTTTCTCACTCACACACTTTCTTTTCTACCTTCACACAAAAATACATGCACATGCACACACACACTCATATATATATATATATATATATATATATATATATATATATATATATATATATATAGGCACACACAGTCGCTCAATCACAGACGTGCTGTCGCCCTCTCTGTCCTTTTTACAAATATTTTCATGGTAATTGCTCCGATGATCTGCTTTCGCTGGTTATCAGACTTCATGAATTCAAGCGTCCTACGAGTCTGGCATCCCGCTCTCACCCATTCAGTGTTGAAACTGTTAAATATACCCGTCTCTTCTACTCCAATAGCTTCATATCTCGCAACTCTCGTCTATGGAACTCCCTCCCCTTTTCCTGTTTTCCTGATAGCTATAATC
>CAHIKZ030005536.1:462500-495000 GCA_903632075.3 Acanthosepion pharaonis
TCCATATTTCTTTATCCAATCAGATGTTATGAAAAGAATTTGCATAAAATAAATAGACAATACTTGTCGAAATTATTTAATGAAATATGTATAAATGAAAACAACCTGCCTAAATAACACAATATATATATATATATATATATATATATATATATATATGTATGTATGTATGTATGAATACACTCACACACACACACACACACACACATATATATATATATATATATATATATATATATATATTCTGGCAGTGATAGTTGTGACGGACAAGGGAAGAATCATATTTTATTTTTATTCATTCTTTCTACAGTTTTTGTGGAACTAGAACAGTCTACCCCAGCGAGCAAAATAAAGGGTTCAATTCGACATTCCAACCACCTGAAGAAGGCCGGAGTTTACAACGGCCGCAACGTTGTAAGGAATATGGCGACAAATATGAGATCAATAGCCCGAATAATGTAAATAATGTACATCACGGATATATAGAGAGATACTGAGTTTTTCATCTGTTCTTACATTTTTATTTCTCCAGGACAAGGCGAACAGAGCTTCGATCATAATGTGTTTGACGCTTGTTTTAAACTGCATTATTTATAATATCT
This sequence comes from Acanthosepion pharaonis, assembly GCA_903632075.3. Taxonomy (NCBI): domain Eukaryota; kingdom Metazoa; phylum Mollusca; class Cephalopoda; order Sepiida; family Sepiidae; genus Acanthosepion; species Acanthosepion pharaonis. The sequence continues at coordinate 463,103 of CAHIKZ030005536.1, forward strand.
TTACATCTGGTGTGTTTAAAAGATCCCTCAAATATTAATTGATATAATCCGGTATGACGTAGAGTTATGGCTACTTCTACACAATTCATGCCTGAGTTTAAAAAGAGAATAGCATACTAACTCTTTGAAAATTACGATTGGCCGGAGTTACTTGGGACAATAATTATTACAATATCTTAGTGTCTTTGCTTCTCTTAAATAAAAACTGTAAAAAAAAAAAACATTAAAAAACTGGACAATATTTCCTACACCGTCATGGTCATGATATAATGGAATATGCGCACACCTGTGTTCCCCTTCACTGGAATATGATTGGCTGGTGTCTGTCATAAATACCGACGGCCGTGTAGGAGTGTCAAGAACCTTAGTCTGAGAGCTACGACGCGTACCAGTCGATTATTGCTACCATATTGTACTTAGTTATAATAGCCAATACCACTTAGTTACTTCGTTAGAATATATCCCTTTACGGGACATATCAGGTCAATTAAACACGCACACATGCACTCACATGAACACACACGCGCGCACACACACACACACACACACACACACACACACACACACACACACACACACACAGAGAGAGAGAGAGAGAGAGAGATTCAAATACACACTTGCAGATTGCCGTACTGTGTACATCCGCGTCCTGGGTAAGACGATAAACTACGTCCAACAGCAAGGCCTATGATCAGGAGATTTTGAAGAGCGGGTTGGTAGCGCGTTAGGGTCCCAGCTATGGTCAAATAGTTAACACCCAAACTTGTGTAACAAAAGATTTCAATACCAGAAATACTTTGTAATAATAATATAAAAAATTATTACCAGGAATAATTTTTGAAGGAAAAATTATTATCAGCAATACTTTAAAAGATATATCAGCAATACAAACAGCTCTCCATTTAAAAAAAAATATTTCTAGCTATATAATTCTTCAAGGAAAAATATTTGCAGAAATAGATTTTCTAAGAAAAACATATGACTAGCAATAAAAATTTTGTTGGCATTAAATAAACCATTGAAGGTTTATATGCTGTAAAACAAAGCAAAACCAAACCAATATATACTGAGATGGATAGATCGAAAATATACCCAGCAATAAAAATCGTGTCGGCATTAAATAACCCATAGAGGTGTTGATATGCCGTAAATCAAAACAAAACAAAAACAAAAACATTTGCATATTTGGTGGGAAATTATATTTGTAGAGTTCCCTTACTGAATTTCAAAGACGATATTTAATGATATATACGTAGATTTATTCAATCATTCACAAGTTGAAATGCGTAAATTCTCACCATTTTATATATATATTTAATTCGTTCATGCGCTTTGATTATTTTTGATTTTGTCGACTGCACAATAGAGTAGTGACAGTTTGGGACCCTCGGTGACAAAATGAGCCCCATGAAGCAATTCAATCCACTTGGAAACAACATGTTTTACTGCTTGGCATTCGCGCTGGAAGCTCCATTACGAGCGTTTCAGAGTATTTGGATGCCAATCTGATTAGAGTACATATGATTTGGAAAGAGCTGGATGAGTCTAATGGTAATGACAAATGTACGGCAGCTCGGAAAACTCACTCTGATCATTCTGATAAGAAAAGAACTCAAGAATTGTTGGTGACAGTCTCACAAACTACACGGAGGCCTACATTATTTGTCTTGAGGGGATAGTGCTTCCCTGGGTCAAGGAGGTGGTTGCTGGAATTTCCCATGTTAGGCAACAGGACTCTGCACAATACCAGACAAACAGGGTAACCTAGTCATGACTCTCAGACAATTTTCTACGACGCTTACATCTGGCCACCCAGCCTCAAAGAGTCAAGCCCCGTTGATTATTTTGTATGGGGCGAAGTTTGGCGAGAGATCAAAAAAACTCTTTGTAACGCCAAAGATAATCTGAATCCCTAGATAATGGCAGCGTTCACTGTCTTAAACAAGGAAACCGTCCAGAAGATTCTGAAGCCGACTGTAAGCCCCAGTTGAAGTCAATGGCGGTTGTATTGAATAAATATACTCTTTAGTATTACAATATATTTTTGTGTATTTTTGTAAATATGTCCGTTAAAATGAGATGTCAGTGTTATTTCCATTTTTGCGTAATTTAGACGACAGTTTATTCATCACACCTATTTGTATTTTGTCATTCTCTCCATCTACATTTTGCCATTTTGGAAACAGCTCTTTCTTCCAAGATCGTGGTAACATTCTAGGCCATAGCCTAATCTAAGTGGTTCTTACAATCATTCAGAGTATTGAAGACTTTCGATTAAGCATATTTTAGAGATCGAAGTAAGAGGTAAAGCGAAGGTTCAGCGTCACGTGAGTAAGGTAGTTGTAGTTGGATATCTCTCACTTTCTCTATCCATATATATATATATATATATATATGTATGTGTGTGTGTGTGTGTGTGTGTGTGTGTAAGGAAGGCGATAACTCTGCAAACAGAACAGACATCACCGTTTTTAATATAAAAAAACAAAGTCTGTCTATATTTTTGCGATGAGGTATTATGTACATTATTTACATTATTCTGACTATTGTCCTCATGTTTGTCGCCATATTTATCACAATGTTTCGGCCGTTGTACGCTCCGGCCTTCTTCAGGTGGTTGGAATGTCGAACTGAACCCCTTATTTCGCTCACTGGGGTAGACTGTTCTAGTTCCACGTGCCATGTTGGATGGATGTCAGTTATCTCCTGTTAATTTCCCTCTGAACGTTCTCCACTGCCTTAACCGGGTATTGAACTCACACTCTTTGGCTCCTGTCACTGGATCTAAACAACGCCTTTATCCACTGTGCCATGTGTCCTCTGGGTATGAATTTCTGGGTATTATAAACCTAATGTCTTCAGCAACCATTTTTATCAGTGCTCATATTGCAATTTTTGCTATTATCATTACATGTTTTTACCAGAGTTCATATTGCAACTTTGTTATCATTGCTTTTCTCTGGCATTCGTTATTACTGCTTCCCATATTGCAATATGTACTCTGGTAAAGACATGGAATGATAATAGCAAAAATTGCAATATGAGCACTGTTAAAAATGGTTGCTGAAGACATTAGGTTTATAATACCCAGAAATTCCTTAAGGACACATGGCACTGTGGATAAAGGCGTTGGTTAGATCCAGTGAGAGGACCCAAAGAGTGTGAGTTCAATACCCGGTTAAGGCAGTGGAGAACTTTCAGAGAGAAATTAACTGGAGATAACTGATAAATGACATCCATCCAACATGGCACGTGGAACTAAAACAGTCTGCCACAGTGTGCGAAATAAAGTGTTCAGTTCGACATTTCAACCACCTGAAGAAAGCCGGAGCGTACAATGGCCGAAAAGTTGTGATAAATATTGCGACAAACATGGGGACAATGGTCCAAATAATGTATAAAAAAAAACAAATTTGCGTTTTGTTCTGATCTGACGACATCCATCTAACTACCCGAGAAAGTTGAAATACGTTGTTAATAAAAATGTTTTCTACCTTGTCTCAATACCTACATATATATTTATATGGCTTTTTCCTAATGTTTATAAGTGCAGCTCACTTTGGAATATTCTCTTTTTCCCTCACTAATTCTATATGAAATAAACACGCAGATAGATAGATATATAGATAGATAGAGATAATGTCCAAGAACATGTTTCTCTCTTTTCTACTGTTTTCTTTCGTGTACAATGTGGGTGGCCATGTTTTCTCCATTAGAATAGAGTCATGCTCCTACTCGTCAGCAAACAAGTCTCATAATGGATACACTTTTCCAGACCCGAGGGAGAATGGCCATCGAACACACACACACACACACACACACACACACACACACACACACAAAATACAAAACATTTATAAACTCTTCATCTATCTGAGAAATACCGACCCAAACACGGACGCACACAAACACAGAGTTCTGGTCTAATGTCCACACATGTCAGCGCACATAGAGAATAAAATACGCCCCACATCTATCCCCCCCCACACGGCAACTATAAACTCAAGTACATACTCAGCCACAAAAATCCCATCACCAAATTTATTTACACAAACTGGTTCGTGATAATCATGAAATTATATTAGAGGATATTTTCGTTACCCGTCCCCTTGGAATGGTGGACAATGAATCGAAGATGATTGTGACGGCAGCAGGCAAACGATTGCCAGGCTTTTGTCTGATTGTATACAGGGTGTCCATATTTATAGAGTGAGGGATGTCAACTTTGGTTTGCTTTTCATTCGTTGTGTGTTCGCGCCGATGTATTTTTGCTTGTGTGCCTGTGAGGTGTACCGAGTGTAAACGCCTCCATCACTCGGTGGGTAAATTTCGTAAGGTATGTCCGTCTGTACTGGATTGATTTAGTTGTATCCACAAGAAAGAATTTTTTTACGTATCGGCACGAGGAGTTACGATTCTGTGCGTAAGATTCTGATGAGCAAAATTGTATAATTTCAAAAATCACAGAAGAATGTTGGTCATATGTCAGGATGGGGGTGCAATGAATGATGAAAAACTCGAAAAGAAGAAACAGTGGAAAACAAAATGTGTATGATAACGTGAAATATGCTATATCGAATGTTTTCTTACTAATAATGTGCATTTATAATAATCTTTGGCAGGAGTTCGTCAGGTTGGGTCTCCACCTAGCGCCCAACTCTCACCTGAGGCTCCAAATAGATGTTTGCATGCAACATGAAGCATACGTTTGTAAACTGCTTCGATTGTCGGGCGAACCATGTAAGGTTTTTAGACAGGTCGAAACTATTTTTAATTTTAGATATGTCAGCCATATTGGCCATTAAAAATTCAGGCGGAATGAGCTGATACCATCTTCTGTAGACCAACGGGTATGATCATGACGTCAACAAGTGATAAGGAATGCATCAGAATATGGAGTAACTCTGTTTTTTTTTATCTATCAACTTTAGTTTTTTTTTTATCTATCAACTTTAATTGAACAAAATAAACTACAGTACTTTAAGGAAATTTATGAGTATTTTCACATAAAAATAACAGGAAATATTATGATAAACACACGATTTAACATGTTTATAATAAATACAGTATTTAACATGTTTATGATAAATACACTATTTAACATGTTTATGATAAATACACTAACACGTTTATGATAAATACACTAACAGGTTTACGATAAATACACTATTTAACATGTTCACCGTCCTGTTCAATACAACGCTGAAACTTATCTGCAACAGTTCTACAAACAATTCGACACATTTCTACATGAATTGCAGAAACATTTCTCAGAAATTGCTTGTTTTAATTTAGGAATTGTTTTCGTGTTGAGTCTGGAAACAAAAATTTATATTACTCCCCACAAGTAAAAACTCAGTGGCTTTAGTTTTGGTTGCGATTACTGTACAGTTGCTACACGTCGTTCGATCAATCTCAGTTCGAAATTAAGATTTAACCATTCCGGAATGTGTAACCCATACTTAATCATAAGATATATTCAAGTACTCTAATTTATTTTTGTTCAATAAAAGTTAATAAAACAGGCCGTTACTTTTGCCGCAACATATTTGTGTTGGCCTAACTCATGAGTGTGACGTCGTCCCCTGGTCGCAGCGCCAACTGTGACGTTCTATTCTGGTCTACCACGGCACCAACTGTGACGTCCCTAAACAGCACCAATTGTGACGTCCTCGCTGCGGCGCCAGCCGTTCGCTCCTCGCTGCTCAGTTCGGGTGTCGCTGCTCCAAACGTGACGTCCGCCTGTCGCGTCAGTCGTGTTGTCTCGTCCTGTGACGACCAACTGGCTTGGTATCGGTCGCGGCACCCAAATGTGACGTTCTAACCTTTTGGTGATTCGGGTGGGAATCTGGTTAGATTTGATATCAGCCTCGTCGTTCCCAACTCGCTTCCAACGCCTGGTTATCAAGGTAACTGCATTGATCTCCAGTCTGCCTACCCACGTTGTGAACTGATCTTAGGCAGACGAGATCAAACAGTGGTTGGGGCCGTAATGCAAACCGAGTTCAACGGGGGTGATACCACACAAATATGCATGAAAGAAAATAAAATGAAAACCCAAAGGTTCAAAGTATCAAAGAAAAAGGTAACAAACTTTATGTCTAGTTGTTCGATACATAGGACTGCATCTATCTCCTGACCCGTTCTATGGATTGTGACACGTCGTTTTCCGCTAGGCACTTTTTAACGCTTCAAGTTGTTTGCTCTCTAAGAAATTGGTGTTTCAGTGTGTCATTGGACGAAAGGCGAAAAAATAAACTTATTTCGGTGGTCTGGATCTAAGTCGCTCTTAAAAATAATTGTTCTTGGGTTGAAGAGGAGTCCGGAATTTGCGTGAATCTTGGTCAGCTACCTGCGAGGCGGCTTCAACTGGAGACTCAACTCAAACTTTTCGGGAACTGAACTCATTGGAACTGCTGGAACTGATTTCTGCTCGTTGGGGCTTCGCTTATATGGACGCCGACCAAAACCGGGGTGGGTCTGTAGGCGTCGGGGCTTCCTCGATAATTCTAAATACATATCCACCTCTTTTATTTCTGGTTAGGGATTTCCACTTTTTTCCATTTTTGGGAAACTTTCCTCACTCCCACCTTCTCACCATACTTCAGAGGGCGTGAACTGCCCTTCCCACTTCTTCGTAGCAGCTTCTCATACCTATACTCTGGATGAGGCGGCGACAGCCTCCTTCGTGCGTCACGTGATCACCACTTGACCAATGATGTCTTAGTCGGGCGTGGACGAATCCGCGGCTTTGTTTCGGAAAAAAAAATATCTTGCTTAACTAAAAAAAAATTATCCCTTCTTTTCCTTTTCTTCCTCTTAATCGCCGTTATCATTTCTCTAGCCGCAAACGGGACAATATGAACAATGGCGGTCATAACTCTTGTTCTACACGTGGTTTTCGTCAGGTATTTTATCGCTAATTATCCGAATGGGTGGTCTTCTTAACACAGCCAACGTCGCCCCGAAAAGACATTACTAAATCCCCATTCATTCATTGGCGAACATTTCTTGATAACATAATTTTATTATCGCAGGCCAAGGATGTTCCGTCGAAAGAATTCGGTCAGTGGATGGCTTTGATACAATTAATTTTTCCTATCTATCCAAAGTCTTTTTAGTTGCCTGTTTTTCGTCACTTATCGAAATAACATTTTCATTTGAATTTTTCTTTGGCCAGTCGGCCTGTAGTTGATAATAATATGCCTTCCCGTACCAATAGTTTGTTTTCATATCCTTAGATAACACAGCCGTTGTCAAAACACACACCGATTCCTTTATCCACTCAGAATTTCCCTGTCATTGTAATGACACTCTTTCGCCATTTGTTACTTATCACAATATCCTTCACCCATTGTCTCTTAGACGTGGTGGTCTGCTTATCATCCACGATTCAGTCCTTATCTTCTCCTTTCCTTTTTTTCTTTCTTTTCTTTTTCTGCCTCGTTAAATGGTGCCATATGAGTAACGGGTTCATTTTCAGGAAAATAGAAACTAAAAGGAAACTGCTCTCTGCAATTGAAAATCGACAGACGTAGTAATAAGGACAGACGATTTGGAGACTTTATCACTAAGAGAACATAGTGAAAGCAAAATATGGTAGGTGAAAGCAGAGAATTAACTATGTAACTTGCTTAACGGAAGAGCCGTTATGGTAAAAGCGCAAATTTACTTAAAGCGAGAAAAGCCATGCTCTCACACCTTAAGAAAGGAAATCTCACATGAAAATGACTTAAAAGTCAAGAGAAAACGTGTGAATGTGCGGCTGGCATAATAGATAGCGTTCTGGGAATGAGAAATTATGTAGCCGTTCATTAAATTCACTTGGAAAAATCCACCTCGTCAAACCAGAAATGCATTTACATAGTGGAACATTTACCCAGAAAAAATATTATTCTTCTAAAAAGAAAATCTATAAAATTTTCACCAGCATATTTAAAAGAAAATAATTATTTTTACAATTCCAAACGTATTTTGGCTTGTGGCAATAAATAAATGGAAAGCTGCTTGATTTAATAAAATAAAAATAAATACATATATACATATACAAAGAAAAATAATTTAAATACTAATTTGCATAAACAAATTCAAGTACATCACTTATATTCCTTAGAGCCTAAATTGTGTCACTTCGTATCCTCCATACTTTTCTAGACATTTCAGTTAACCTGAGGAATAACTATGAGCGTTCCTATACTTTAACATTTTGAAAAAACAAAAAATATTAGCACTTGTGTATAAATACTTGTTACAAAATAAATTCCTCTGCTTTGGTAAAGTCTCTCAGAGGACGAAACAAGTCTGAAAATTAATATTTAAATTAATTTAATTTAGGATTAATTTATGTGTAATATATTTTGAGGAACGTGATGTCATGGGTTTAACCGAATTCTTCTAATTTTATAACATTTTTGTAGCCATATATCTTGGATTGAGAAAGAAGCAACTCTTTCAGGAATTGCGATATTGGCAAAAAATCTACGGCGTAGATATATATTATGATAAGGTCTGATAGATCACCCTCGAAAATATTCCTTCTAAGAAAATTATTTTCTCTTAAGAAGTTTATCATTCCTTAGGAAAAAGTTGTGGCTGACATTATTATATGTATAACTAATGCACATGATAAACATTGTCTGGAAAATCCATTTTGTGTTCATATGTAAGTTTTTTTAAAGTTCTACAAGTTTTCACAATGTAGTATTAGGAAAGATACTTGCAATTTAGTATATATATATATATATATATATATATATATATATATATATATATATTCCTATTTCAGAATTATCATTGTGATGGGTATTTTATATTCTGAACATATCGATAATAGTTTTGGATGTGTATATAATTATTTTAATATTGTTTAGATTGGAACTTAGCCAAGGAAGAAATATAGATAACAAACATTTTCAAAAACGTCCAATATCCTTATTATTTCATTCACAATGTTAAGAGGTTGGCACACAGAATATACGACTGCAAAATAGATAACTACATTATTAACAACAATTAAATAGATGAAGAAAGATACAAAATACAACACAGTAACTCCCTAACATCCATATATCCAAACATTGGATTATTTCTGGTCATAGTTTAAAGACAGTTTCACGACAGGGTGAGACAATGGTTTAGGACCAGTCGGATGATATTTTTTATCAAACGCATAGGTAGAATGATGTAATTTGCACTATTTGAGTTGAGTTGAGTATCTGTTCTTACACGCACACATATATATGTGAAATATAGGTTTAATGTATGCTATATTTATGAGACAAAGTGCTCAATATCAGAAAAATACCATACATAAATAAAAGTGAACATTGAAGTCAACACTCAGAGACGACATTTTTCATGTGGCCTGACAATTTCGTCTATCATAGAACAGCCTATCGCCTTCTTAGTGTTGACTCAATATATATATATATATATATATATATATATATATATATATATATATATATATATATATATATATATATATAGTAGAGAGAAGGAACAGTAAGATATATAATACGGTGTTCTTATTAATATTTTTATTTTTATAAAACATACCCAGTTTTGAAGGCGGAATTTAGTGAGCTTCAGGGTTGGTTCTCAAAATTTGTCAAATATACATTTCTATATCCGTGGAATCTTTTTTCACTAAACGTATCTAATCTATCTATCTACATCTATCTATCTATCTATCTATCTATCTATACATAACACATATATATTAACGTATTTATTAATTTTAAAGTTCAGTGTTTATCGTTCGTGCTCAACAACCTACTCACTCAGTCCGATGAAATCCTAAACTCGAAATGCGTCACACGAGAACTTTTTTCTATTTTGTCATCTATCTATCTATCTATTCTATCATCTATCTATCTATCTATCTATCTATATATATATATATATATATATATATATATATATATATATATATATATATATATATATATATATATACACATATGTTGACAATATTGATGTAAATTGAAATTTGATTACATGTTTTGAATTACAATGTGGTCTATTATTAGTTCCATTTAATGGTCCCGTTTTATTTTTTAAAATTTGATTTAATTTTCACGCTGAGTATGTTGAATAAAATAATAATAAATTTAATTCCTCGCACGTCCTGAAGCAACTTGCATTTATTTTTTGTCGTTGAATTGTACATTTTAACTTTCAGCGTAATGATATGATGTTTTTGAGTATATGGGTCTGGTTTATGTGAGTGTATGGGTCTGTTTCATGCAAACTCTGCAATGGAGGGTAAACAAACTCTAATTGCTCAATCTGAAAATTTGTTGAATGCCGAATAATCAGAAATCGACGATGTTAGCCCAGTGGATATGTGTTCTCAATAGACAGAGGTTTGGGTGGATGCCCACTTGTTCATCCTGAATCCCGGTAGATTTCAAAGAAAAGATAAAAAAGGCCGCCGGGCCTTATGTGGACAGATCTACTCCTGAGGGATTTTGCCGATAGCTGACCGAGAACAAACACGAGCCGTCGCCATTTTTACAGCAAATGACGGACAGGACTCTTAATAGTGAAATTAAAAAGGGGAAAGACATGATTATAGGCTATAAACAATCCATGCATTTTTCTATCTTTTTTCACCACTGATTTTTTTCATTGTTAATTTGTAAATATATCGTACTTTCGTTTTTTTTTATTTCATTCTATTTGATTTCTCTTTTTATCCTTTCCTATATAGATTTTCCCTGATTTTCAATTCTCTTTTTTTTCATTTCCTTATTTCGTTCCGTTTCATTCCAGATTGTATTACTATTTTTTTTCTTTCCTTCTTTCATTTTTCATTTTATCACATACTTATCGCTTTCTGTTTCCTTCCACAATTTATAACTTCTGTTGTTTTTAGTTTTTCTTTCATAATTTCTTTCTTTTTCATTTCTTTTTTATCTGATTCTTCTTTCTTTTTCCTTTTACTTTTTATCTTTCTTACTTTCATTTTTTTCTCTTTCATATTTCTTTTTATAATTTTTCCTTTTATGCTTCTTTTCTTTTTTTTCGATTTTCGTTTTTTACATTTCTTTTCATTTTTTCTGTTCTTGTTTTTCATTTCACCCTTTATAGATTATATTTTTTCTTTTATCTTTCTTTCTCTCCTTTCCATGCTATTTTTTATCACTATCTTTTATTTCTCTTTTCTTATTTTTTCAGCATCTCATGTTTTTCTTTCTTTTGCTATTTTTTCGTTTCCTGCTTTCTTTCTTTGACATTCTCCAGTCTTTTTATTCCTTTCTTTAATTTCATTTTCAAATCTCTTTTCTATTTCTCATTTCATCGATATTATTTATTCTTTCTTAACTTTTTTCTTCAGATTATTTTTCTTTTTTTCTTTTGTTTCAGTTCCGTATCTGTGATTTTATCTTATAGTCCTCATATTCTTCATCTTTTTTATACAATGATTCAGTTATGTTTCCTTCTCATTTTAACATAGAACGAATTGTACTATATAACAGAGTCCTTTCTACCACATGCTTGGATCATCGGCGACTCAAATGGTTTCCTCACCAGGTTTTTTTCTAGTGAGGTGTATAGTTAGACACCAAGCAATATTCAAGCTTTAGACTGTGAAAGGGCGGATGAATATTATTGTAGGCTCTGTAACCATTTGAGTCAGACTAGGCTTCAGAGCTAGGCACATAATACATGCTCTGGCGACATGGCATTGTTTTTTGGAGGGCTTCATAAATGAAGTCAACGGCCCGGTGGAGAGGTTGGAATCAATGTTTAAGTGGTTGTGACCAAGGCGAGCATTCAAGTTGGAAGAGATCAACTTTGCTTTAAGATGGAGTGAGATGTACTCCGATATTTCAACATGCCGAATACACGCTTTGCATAAAAAACCCTCTCCGGCTTTCAACCAAAGGCATGTGGAAGTTAATGCTTTGCTGCTCAGCTTCACGTAAGCCATCCAACAGCACTCTGTCATCACGAAGACGATGTTGATGATGATGATATTGATAAAGATATTAATTTGCTTCCTTAATTCTGATGAATTAAGGAAGAACTTATAGATCTTGTAGAACTTGTATCAGTATAACATTATCTCCAAGATGTTTTTACAATCTCAAATTAATTTCTGGTTTTAAATAACTTGGAAAAGTTTGATAATCCGTAAAAATTAAATCAATAAATCAATCCTTCTTTCATTCTTTATTTAGTTATCTGTCTGGCTTTCTTTATTATTCTTTCTTTCTTTATTTCTTTCTTTATTTCTTTTATCGCTTCCTTTCTTTTCTATATATCTTTCTTTCTCTCTTTCTTTCTTCATTAATTCATTCTTTTCTACTGAAGCTACGATTTTCTCATTCTCATTCTTCAACTGATTTAATTTTTCGCTTTGAAAATGCATTTTATATATTTTTCTGCAATTCATGTATCATTATTTTTTTCATTTCATTATTCTTTGTAATTATCAATACATTATTGTCTCTTTCATTTCGTTCCCCCTTTCTTTATCCTCTACAACATACTGCCCACCGAACCTTTTGCTCACCACTTGGACCAATCTGAATTTGAATTTCTATTGTCCGTTTGCCTGAATTAATTACGTGCCCAACACAATAGTCTACTAATGACGTTTCTCTTCCATTTCCTCTTGATTGTATCACGGGATTTCACATTTAAATATCAGACAAGAGGCTCGCTACGAAATACCTGTTGACACATCATCGCTGAATCTCTCGCCTGCCAACCACCTGTACAGGCATTGAACGCTTCTGTCATTTAATATACATACATACAATTCACTAGTATGTTACACACACACACACACACACACACACACACACACACACACACACACACATATATATATATATATATATATATATATATATATATATATATATATATATATATATATATATATATATATATATATATATAGATAGATAGATAGATGTGTGAGTATATATTTTGTTATATGTGTGATCATTCGAGTATTTTCAAACTACGTATGTGTGCGAATGAGGGACTATAGAAAAGTAGGCATTTGCAAGTCTCCTGCTGTTTGATAAGTGTATTTATATACATCCAAAGAGAAGAAAGAAAAAATGATTCTACATAAGTAATTCGCAGAAAAATACATGACAATGATAGATAGATAGATAGATAGATAGATAGATAGATAGATAGATAGATTTGTACTTTAATATCGACAGAAATGCATTTATTTCTTATTGCCAATTTTCCTTGCATGTTTTCCTCCAGGAATTGATACTGTAACAGAAATTCAGATAGATAGATAGATAGATAGATAGATACATTTGAACTTTAATATCGATAGAAATGCATTGATTTCTTACTGCCAATTTTTCCTGCATGTTTTTCTCCACGAATAGATAGTGTAACAGAAATTCAAATAGATAGATAGATAGACAGACAGACAGACTGACAGACAGATAGACAGATAGATAGATTTGAGCTTTCATCTCGACAGAAATACATTGATTTCTTATTGCCAATTTTTCCTGTATGTTTTCCCCACGAATAGATAGATAATGTAACAGACATTCAAACAGATAGATAGATAGATAGATAGATAGATAGAGAGATAGATAGATAGATAGATAGATAGATAGATAGATAGATAGATAGATAGAGATTAATAACTGGCAAGGTGGATGATATATTTCCTTACTTTTTATCTGTAATTTAGCGATATCTTGGAGGGATTAATTTATTGAGGCTATAGGCCATTAGACATCTAGGTTGACTGACTGAATGATTCCTAAACCGAATCTCTACTAATATATGCACCGAAATATTAACGCTAAAATGAAAATATTGTCAATAAAATTTGTTTTGAATATTCATGCTAGATACTGAGATATATAACCTATTTTTTCTATAAACAATACCGAATCATTCAAACATCTGTACTCTGTGTGTGTTATTGTATTTTTTTGACAATAATAATAATAATAATAATAATAATAATAATAATAGATAAATAAGAAATAAGGTAAATATATGGATAGATTTAGATATTTGTACGAAGATTTATTTAGTAAAATAATTTCTATTTTTTTCTAATCGCATTTTCATATTTGAGGCACTTTTATGAATTCATTTTCCAAATGTTGGTCTCATACTGGAAGATTAAACATTGGTGGTTTTTGCTTTATTTCAGAAAATAGATTTTCTTTCCATGAAGATAATCTTCTGGGTAAGGTAATAAGTGGTAATCCGCAGGTACAAACTCAGGTGATACACCATCATCCAGCAGAGCTAATTTCTGCCGTCATGTCTGTTTTTTTTTCTTGATGAAACACGTCATTGGAAAATTCCGTGTGCTTTTATTGATTATTGCCGTCAATCGTTCAAATTGGGAATCGTAATCGTCTAAAATTCAATGTCTGATTTCCAAAAATGAGATAACCATACACGATGATTTTCCACTAGATGCAAAACATGACCGCCCGCAAAAAAGTTTGGAGTTAATGGAGTTTTTCCCCCCTAAAAATGCTCCGTGCAAATTGTTATGAACCAACCATTCTACATAGCCTGATATTGTTCTTTTATTCTTTAAATTTGAAAAGCCAAGTAGAGAATCACGCCAACATCATATTGCTTAAGTATTCAGGGAGTTTCAAATGTCTTCCAAACCACATATGAAATATGCTGATTATCTCAGCGATATTCCGTGTCATTGGACTTTATTTTACCTAATGCTTTTCTGTAGATCCTTATTTCTTTTAAGTAAAGTTCTCAACAGAACATAGTGTGACTAGACGTTTACCGACAAAACTATCAATCATTTACGTTATATGAATGATTCGACGCTGATTAACGAAGACAAGCAGTGGCAATAAAAATAAATCAGTGATCACATTAAAATAGAGTTTAGGTTTGATGAATATGCGAGAAAGAAAAAAAAACATTGACATGGCGAAAGATCTTACGTAAAGAAATAAAATGAAACAATAATTAAAGAACTTGAACCATAATTATGCTGCAAGTATTTGTGGGTATATGATGGGAACAAACGTTTGTCAGTAAAAATTCAGGAGAAATGATTCTGCTAAGGCTTATCTTAAAAAGTTTAGTAAATGCATGCAATAGAATATAAGCAACCAATAGATTTTCTATATTTGTTGTGAATATTTAAATGTATGAATTGGCCATTAAAAATGACCCGAAAGGTTGATGTTATGTGCGAAAAATATTGACATCAAACTAAAGGCGTCATCTAAAAGTAGGTATAAACAGATTAGATCTTCCAGGAGTTTATATTCCTCTAACAACGAGGTGTTCGTAAAAATTTCCTTGAAGCTACAGACTGTTGCTCTTTCTAAGTACTTTCAATGCCACCAGAACTGGGTGCTAAAACTAATACTGAAATAAGAAATTGCCAAATTTACATTACTCTGTTTCGGAGATGTTTATGTGAAATTTATCTAAGCGATATAAATTCTCAAAAGGTAAATGGACAGACTACGGAATAAGCAAAACCATGACATGAAAAGCCTACGAAAAATCTAGACCGTTTGGAAAAAAAAAACAAAAAAACTTCCTTGAAAATACCCGCATCGGATACCATGGAAGTTGATATAACTACGACGCTTTCTTGTGTTTCCAAAGCTGTTCTGGAATCTGATACTGAAAGGTTTATTGCTGCAGCACAGATTCAACATCTAAGAGATCAGAACCATAAGGATAACATTCTCAAGGAATTCAGCGCACTATGCAGACTTTCTGTCTTACTTTTAGGAACTCTGACCACAATGGTTCATGCTATACGCTCTCAGACTTAGCAAAAAAATTACACACCATAACAGATTATGGTAATATATTTACTGGGCAATATGTGGCAAGCACAATCTACCACAGGAAAATTGATTTGAAAACAAATAAAATTCTGTGATAACTAAAGAAATTGTATCCGTACTGTGGCATATTTCAGTCCAAACAGACAGAGCACTACTATCTAATAAGCCAGATACTTGTTCGAAATATTTCATCGAAATATTTGATCGGAATACATGATTGAATAAGTACTTGCTTATTGAGGTAAACATCCCCATTGATGCAAATATTTCAGACAAATCTTTTATTAAACATCGATGTAATTTGGAGGCAGTTCATAAAACATAATTAGAATCAGAATACGATAATAATATATCATGATAATACACAATGAATGGCTCTTATGGCTTCTTATCTTATTTAATAAGAGGAGTTAATATATACATGATTTGTCTTGAGGAATTATGACTGGATATATTAAATAGTCCATCCAATGTCAGAGATGTGCTTTTCAGGCATGCAGGTAAACTTAAGTTAGAAGTATGTGACAGACAAGGGAACATACTTTACCAGAGAGCACCTGAGCAGAATGGGTTACTCGACATGAAGGGATTTATAAGTGGGGCTCATCTGCATTGTCATCGGTTGCTTTCATGAAAATCTTTTACATCTCTTACATTCCGCTGTTATGTCTCTATTATGTCTCTATCTAGACAAGGTTTCCTGATTTGCATATTTGGCTACATATTTTGAACGCAAGCGTCAATATGTTGTCCTTCTGATCTCTCATTCAACGCCAAAAAAGAGGACGACAATAAAAAAAAACACAGGTACAATAATGATAACGATAATAAGCTCAGGTGCGTCAAGAAAGTCTTCAGTTGTTCAATAATTCTAAGTCAGCTTTTATATCTATAAATTACTCAAACCGAAAAATGACTTTACCCGACCTTCGATTGAAGATTTGATGATATAGCGGCTTATATTGATCTGGGCAAGTTTGCGAATACACAAATCAATTATGTATGAGTCGATATTGACTAAAAAACTCTTTGTACATTCTAATGCAATTTACCCAACGGTAAAGTAAGCGGCAAGTTTCATCATCGAACTATGAATTAAGTAGAATGGATTTAATTATGATTTGATTCTTTTTCCTTTATTTTTACTTCCAAGATTGTTGGAGAGAGTAACATTAGCAAAAATAAAACGCTGGAATAAAATAAACAGCAACTGAACGAACAACAATAATGAAAAAAAAAAGATAACACTGGCATCAAAATTAATTTTTTTAAAAGGAAATAATTTTTCACGGGTTGGAGGTTGTGGAGTTATCTTTCCTTGGGTCTCATCTATAAAGAAGTATTTCATTGATAATATTGAATTTTCTTTTTATTCTATCTGTTTATATATGTATATTTTTAAAACTAATTTCTTTAAAATGGTAGTTTTTTTTTTCTTTGCGTATCACTGATTATCTCTGATTTATTTATTTTATTCAACAGTAATTTTCTATTTTATTTTGTCACCTATCACCTTCTCTTTGCACTTGGCGGTCGCTTACTGCATTTATTGCTATTAGAGAATCCGTGGTGAGGTTGTTACTTAAAGTAACACCGTTCGTAACGGAATGTTTTAAATCTGATTATGTTAAGCTCTTTTTCTCTTTTTGATCTCTTCATAATCTCCCTCGTGGATCTTATTTCTTAAAAATGTTCTTTTAAAGCATACGTCTAACTACGGATATGCATTACATTATACACTTAAACAGAGCCTAATTTTGAAGATTGCGAGAAACACCATTGCTACAGGGAAGACTCTCAGTTTTCTTCAATATTGATGAATGGTTGTTGTATCAATGATATTCTTTGATTAGAACGTCTATTGGAACTGAAGATCACTCCGGGTCTCTATCGTCTTGAGTATGAAGATAAACTACACCCGGTAGGAAGGCCTATGATCGCAATTGTTGTTTTCAAAGGTTCACCATTTATCGGGGTGGTAGTATCTGTTAGGGTCCCAGCTAAGGACACAACGTTAAACCCCAAAGTTCGATCAAAATATGTATAAAATCGATTTTTATAGCTAAAATATCAGCGATACATCCTTGAAAAAATATTACCACCAATATATTTGACTCGCAACAAAAACAAAAAAAAAATGAAACCTGATCTACAAACTGATTTCTTACAATGAATACATATTATGTTCAAAGGAAACTATCCTAAAAAAAAATTCGGCATTAAATAATCCAATGTGATTGATATGCCAAAAAGCAAAATAAATTAAACCTTATTTACAAAACTGATTTCTTACAAAGAATACATATTATGTTCATAGGAAACTCTCCTAAAAAATCTTTTCGGCATTAAATAATCAATTGAGTTTGATACGCTGTAAAACTCAATAAACAAAATCAGACAACAGCGGATCTCGTGTAGAATTTGTATATACGAGGTATCTCTATAGACGCTGGAGAAATGGTTGGTTTCTCTGTACAACTACTGAAAATACTTAATACTTGCTCTAAATTTAAAAGAAAAAGCAGGAGTAGACTAAAAAAGGGAATCTGTCTGTCCCATCTGGCGGGGAGCTGCCCAGTGCTCACTACTTTTCAGACAAGAGGGAGTTCAAATGTGTTTGTGCGAACTTGTAAAGGATAAAATCTCTTCTATTCAGAAACCCATTTCACACAGATGAAATGTTACTAGCCTCTCGTTATTATGTGGCTATGGCAGATATTCAGGCAAAATAAATTCTTTTGACACACCAGACTAAAAATCCATGTCAAGGAAGCATCATGACCCGTATAGTTAGTCGAAACACTCTCCTTCCCTTCATATTCAAGTGGAGAAGAGCATTTACAATCAGGTAGTTTCTTGACCATAATTTATACATTTTGGAACAAACTCCACAGGAAATGCTTCCAGAATCGCTACAATCGTAAAGACTTCGAGTTTCGAACATTATTTATCTTCCAGATAATAATATCCATTTCTTGCTCTCACCTTGTATGCAATTACAACAACTGTATTTAGTATATCACTCACTCGAGTGGCTCTTTATATCTGGTGAACTATAGTACAATAAAATTATTAATGTAAGCTGGATACTTAATTTAATTACTTCATATCTTACAAAAACACACATTTGTGTACGAAATGGAAAGATGGATCGATTAATTGGAACTTAGCTCTATTTTAATATGGATCAAGCTGCATTATGCACTTTCACATTGACATTTATTTTATTCATATAAGTCTACAACCGATTTCTTTTTCTTTTTTATATACCGCGTACTTTCTGAATATAATCGCCAAAGTCTGACTACTATTTGCAGCTCTAAGCAATGTTAGCCCACTTACTATAAATCCCACTACCTGTTGTAATAGATAGTTGCTCGGATTGAGGAATCGGAGAGCCGAGTTCGATTTCCAGTTAAATCCATTACATTCACTTACGTGCTGATACTGTTGGGAAAGGTATGTAACCTCTTCTTCTCAAATCAGCTATTGATAAATAGCAGGACAGACTGGTTTCCATAGACCTGGATGGAAACTGGTTACTGTGGAAAGAAATGGCAACCTACTGCGGGAAACAATCTGCCTCGTTAGTCATGTATCTAAAGATATATGATCGCCTAAGCGTGTACCACGCATGGCACATAACTGTCTGACTTATTAGTTAGTTTATTCGTAGTTTCCTTCTGAACACCTTACCTTAAATACGGCGGTTGACAGAAATGTTCATAGGCTGACTATGGAGTGAGGCTGAAGATGGGAATTCTTACATACATTAATTTCAAAAGGCTTCATAAATAACCATTAGCGACTTATCTTGAAACTGGATAACACTTAACATCATGATGCTATCAAATCCCTAAAGCAAAAGGTTTAGCTCCCAAGGACATATACGCTGATATTAGGGGATGAGGCTACAGCTTTGCTAACAATGCAAATGTAGATTGCTGAATTTAAGAAGGGAAAGGAGAGTTTTGGAAAACATTGATATTGGAAAGAAGAATGTATAGTGTACGCCATAATGTGATGGATGATAGGCTCTTCACCATAAATCAAAGAGTCAATTCTTTCAGCATATCCCGTGAGAGAGTTGAGAATATTCCCACAATGAACATGACGAAGGCTTCTGCTCAGTGGGTGCCACGTCGTATGACACTTGATCAAATACACACCAGCCTGATCACATCACGGGAAAATCAGGCATTTCATGTGGCAGATCCAGCTAGTCTCCCTGAATGTTTCGTAACTCATGATGTGTGTTTGATCCATCATAATGTACCAAAGACAAAGCAATTATCCACCCAATGGAAACCAATAATTTCAAGTTCGTTTCATCTTCAGGGAAGGCGATAATCTCAGCTTTTTGGGATGTTTTAAGTTGTGTGTTCTTTGACTTTAAAAGGCCACACTATCTATGTTGAGTATTATGTCAACTTGTTGAGACAGTTATGAAAGGCTATCAAGACCAAACACCCAGGAAAACTAACGAAAGGTGTTTTATTTAATCAGGATAATCCTTCAGCACACAAGTCCTTGCTTTCAATGGCTTTTGTGCTTGCCTGTGGCTTTGAACTAGTTGATCACCTTCCCTATTTGGCCCCATCTGACTATCATTTGTTCCATTTGGAATCATTATCGCAGTAACAAGAGCACTATATCTGTTGTTTATTATATATATATATATATATATATATATATATATATATATATATATTGACCAACTGGATGAAAGCTATTTCAACGGTGCGATCAAGTATTACAACACCGAGGACGAAGTATATGGACAGCAAGGTGAACTGTCTATATTTCTGAGATCTTGTAATTATTTACTCTACACTGTTCGGACTGTTTTGTTGCCATATAACAGTCTACCCTGGTGGACAAAATAAAAAGTTCAGTTCGAAATTCCAATCACCTGAATAAGTCCGCCGTGTAAAAAGACCGAAATGTTGTGAATATGGCAACAAAGATGAGAAAAAAAGTCCGAAATATGTACATAGTGTAAATAAGATGAACAATGTTAAAAAATAAAAAAATTGTTCACCTTCCATAAGATTCTCTCTTTCAGTCTATGACATTTACAGCCGACCATCGTTTTTCATGTGTCAATTTCTCCAAGTCCTTTGAGCTGTAAATAAAACATTCTGGCCAAAATGCAATTTTAGTAGAGCGTATTTCCAGTTAAGAAAAAAACAGTCTCTGTAAGTGTTGGCATAATTCCTATCAAATGCTGGAAAATTAAACGGTTGCTAATATCAATCCTGCCATTCATTATAGATATACAAGGGTCACATTTTTATTATCCATTTCACCCCAAGCGAGGCGGGAGTGCTACTACCACGCGTGGGGTTACAGAGTGGGAGCAAGAGTAAAGAGGCGATTGTCATTGCATTTGTATAATTAAATATTATAGCTATCAGAGAAGCAAGTAAGAGGAAAGGAGTTCCACAGACGGGAAGTGCGAGACATGAAGCTATTGGAGTAGAAGAAGCGGCTACATTTAACAGTGAAAGGGTGGGACTGAGATGTCAACCTAGTAACACGCTTAAATTCATGCAGATTAGAAACCAGTCAAAGTAGCTTGTCGAGGCAGTTACCATGAAAGTATTTGTAGAGGGAAACGTTGGCACATCTGTAAGAAAGTGACTGGAGACGAGATGCCAGATAAATACTAATCACTTTGTATATCCGTCTCTGGATTTGGTCGACTCCGCACCATATACCAGCCGTATTTCATACAAGGTCGAATGGTTGATTTATAGATTTGAAGGATGAGTCAGGCGAGAAAAAAAAACTTTCTGACGCGACACATAGAACCAACTTTTCTTGCGGTAGATGAAGCTATTTATTCAATGTATTTGTTCCATCTAAGGTCAGCGGACAGTGGGAGACCACGCAAACGCAGATGTGCGCTCTCTTGGAGTTGAACATATGACAATAAATGGAGAATTGTTGAAAAGTATGGGTTGGAGCTGTCCAATGCCGACATTCCGGTTCTGCAAGAGTTGAAAATATTTACACGGTCTTGTAGGGCATAATCTATATTCCACTCGACAGCCTCTTTCCTATATACACAACTTTCTGATCCGATAATTAATTTCAATGACATTGCTAGTTGTAACTATAAGTTCTATGTTAAGAGTTTCTTACCCCGCATTACACGCTTGTCCACTAGGATTTTCCAAAAAGTTGCCATCTTCTATTCACGTGAATCCTTTTGTTTTATTATCCTCTCTGTTTCTTACACTCGCAGTATTCCCTATCGTCTTAGTGGATTTATCGCATTTCTTACGGTGAAATCATTAAAATGTTCAGATACATTCCATTTTTTAGCCACTGTAGTTAAGACGTATACATTTAGAAGACCCCATGCTTCATACACAGAGTCGATTCATTCATATTCATATTCACCCCGTTTTTTTTTGTTTTGTTTTTTTTTGTAAGAAAGATCTCTACAGGCAGCTTCTACCTAAGGACTGTTACATTGTAGAGCAAATTATCTTCGTGAACTAGGTGGAACCAACGCCTGATAACATATTAATATCTTTAAATCAAGGATGAGATGTTATCTGTCCTACTAAACTTTATGAAGATAATGTATATAGCTAGCGATCGACTTCTAGCGTCTGCATTTCCTTTCTAACTCTCTTATTTGTGATTTTCCAAGCATAGCTCATATGTGGCACAAGGCCGGATGTATGGGGCACCCAGTGAGAATCGAACTCACTACTCAGTCGTAATTATTCTAGCGAGACATGCTTGCTAACCATTACGCCACCTCGAGGTGCCCCCCTTAAGAGTTATTATCACGCACTATTTTCAGTAACTGTCTACCAAGAGATGCTCTTGAACATTGTTCTGGATGAAATTTAGTAATAAAAGCAAAAACGAAAATAAATCGAATTTCCTGTGCTCACGTACGTATCTGTATTTGCCAGTGTCGCTCTAGTTTACTTAAATGTCCTTCATAAATGCTCACTTAAACGATAGATGTTTTATTTAAGTAAACATTCTCTTTATGTATCTTTACATCTCTATCGACATAAACATTTTGTGCTAAATTTTAAATTAGAATTGGTTTCGTTGTTTTCTCATTTGTAAATTGGATGTAATTTTACAAATTCCAACCTGCTTCTGCTATCATTTCATTTCGTTTGTCTTCGAATTCATATCTGTAAATATGTCTATATTTCTGAGATGAGGTATTATGTGCACTATTTACATTATTCGGACTATTGTCATCATCATTGTCGCCAAGTTTATTACAACGTTTCGGCTGTTGTACGCTTCGGCCTTCTTCAGTTGGTTGACATGTCGACCTGAACCCTTTATTTCGCTCACTGGGGTAGAATGTTCTAGTTCCACGTGCCATGTTTTAAAGGATGTTAGTTATCAGTTATCTCCTGTTAATTCCCCTCTCCAAGTTCTCCGCTGCCTTAACCGAGTATTGAACTCATACTCTTAGAGTCTTGTCACTGGATCTAACTAACGCCTTTATGTGACTTTGAGGAACAATCTACCGTGATGGACGAAATAAAGGGTTCGATTCGAAACTTCACTCATTTGAAGGAAGCCGAAGGGTACAACGGTCTAACTGTTGTGAATATGACAGTGAAGATGAAGATGAGTATAACAGTCCGAATAATATAAATAAAGTAAGTAGTCATAATAGCTCATTTCACTATGAAAGTGTAAAAGTATCTTTTAATACCAGAAAATATAGTGTAAAAAAATATTACCAGCAATAAATCTTTGAAAAACAAAACCAAAATCAAATTATTACCAGCAATACATTTTTGGAAAAAAATATTACCAGCAATGTTTTTCAAAAATAAATATTAATAGCAATACATTTTTGGAAAAAAATATTACCAGCAATTCATTTTTGAAGGAAAAATATTTCCAGGAATAGATTTTTGACCAAACAAAACATTACCAGTAATAAAAATTTTGTTGGCATTAAATAACCCATTGAGGTTGATATGCTGTAAAACACACCAAACCAAACTAAAACCTCTCATTTTTTTTTCAAATTATCAATTGCACCCATCATTCTAATTTTCCTATTCCTTTCCTGTTACTTTATTTTCCCCATCCTCCTAATATACATTTATACACTATTCTCCTCCTCCTCCTCCTAATCATCATCATCATCTAACGTATATCTTCTACTTCTGTTAATAGATTTAATGATAATCGCAGTACACGGTGCAGCTGACGACTCGAATTTTTTTTAATAAAAAATCATTAGAAGTCATGGATTAAAATGTTTTTTCGGCAATTGCTAATTTTATTTAATTAATTTAATTTTTCAAACTTTTTTAATAGTAGTCATCTGAAACTGATTGATAGCAAGGAAACGTTGAATTAAAAAATATATATCAGTAAAAATATTGAAATCAATTTAGACTAAAACTAATTTAATCCAAAAATTCTCTGCCCTGGTTCGTTCTACTGAGCTTCTCTTGCTTCTACTCGTACGGATTTATTTTTTGGAACTCCAGTATACGTTAGACGAGATGCTTCGTTGGAAACCGCCATGTTTATGCGTTTTATTTTGAGGTTCGTGGGTCGGTCGTCTGTTAACTAATGCGATAAACCAGCGAATGAATATCTGTACCATAAAGAAGGGTTTGCTTTGAATTTCACACGCACCGTTAGAGAAAATAAACCTTATTTGTTTTTGTTATAATCAATATAGGTTTTACTTAAGATATTTATTATCTCACAATGTTCTTCCTACTAAACACCATAAAACGTCTTATTATCAATTTACACATTTAATCTATTTCCATCTTCCTTTCTCATTTTCTTATTATTATTCTCCTTCCTCTTTTCTTCATCTGCCTTGTCCATTTCTTATTCCCTTTCTATGTTTTCTTCATCTTCTATTCTTCCTATTCTATATCTGTACATTGTTTGATTCCTCGGACACTCTTTATTTTCCTTCGTTCTTGCTATGATTTCATAAATACTGTCATCCTCTTGATTGTTACTCTATTATTTATCGGAATTCGTGGTGCCCTTTACATCAATCCTTGGACTAAACCCGCAAATCAATGGTGGTAAACAAAAAATAATTACATAACGGCTCAGATATGAAGGTTCAAGATTTACCTATCGATGAACTGGGTGCATGCTCATAGACGCAAATAGATCCTTACATTTTTCTAAATACTCTTTGTTAAATTATAAAATGATATATCGTTATATAATATATATATATATATATATATATATATATATATATATATATATATATATATATAAACACGCGAGTGCGCACAAACACACACATATATAGTCATCCACAGACAGTTTCACAGCTCCTCAGTGTGGTTAGACGTCAGATTGATTCAAGCCGATTGAAACCCGATTGATCTGTCATCAGTTAGATAATTTACATCAAGGCAATCATCGTACGGCAAAAAGAATTTTAACGCATTTCTTTATGCGAAATACGCCAGCGGCTTGAAGAGTAATGCTTAATACCAGTAGGAGGCTCTGTTTTTTTTTTTTTTGTAACTTTCTCTGGGTAGCTCAACTGGATTTCGGGGAGCATATATAATCATCACATACATATATATATATATATATATATATATATATATATATATATATATATACATGAAGAAATATAGGTTTAAGGTGTGCTCAATATCAAAAGACAGAGCGTATGTAAATAAAAATATAAAATTGAACAATGAAGCCAAAGCTCAGATGTGACAGACCTGACGATTGCGTCCAGCATGAAACAACCTATCGCCTCTGAGTTTTGACTTCAGTGATCCCTTTATATATATATATATATATATATATATATATATATATATATATATATATATATATATATATATATATATATATATGTATATGTGTGTGTGTGTGTGTTTGAGAAGGACAAGAAAAGAAATTATTAAAATAAAACTTACGGTTATATCTGTCTATTCACACACCAAAATCATCACACTTAGTTGTCAATCTCGTCGTACGGGTAAATTCTTGTGATTGAGGCACCAAGCAAGAGATGTCAGTAGAACAACTGCCATCAAAGAATTTACAGAAACAACAGAGAGTAGAAACATCAGGTCAGTGAAAAAGTTGAGATGCCAGACCAGGACCGATAACATTACACACATTTTTAGATATATTGCCATTTTCAGATATATTATCGTTTATACTGGTAAGGCATATTTTCAATTTTGTTTATAAATACTGTAAGGTCACTTATTTTATATGTATCAATGTCAAATGTAAAATAATGAAATTTGTCTGTTACTGCACCTAAATTAGTAAATTCGATGTACCAAATAGCAAAGCTCATAAAAACAATTACCATGAAAACATTTATAGAAAAGAAAAGTGATGGGAAAGAGACTGAAGCCGAGATGCCAAATGAAGACCGATATCATTGCAGAATCTTCTTTGTATTTTATCAAGAATATCTAAATACATAATAAAATCAACAGTCCAAATGTGACAAAAATATTTAATGAATCGACGAACGGTAGAATTATAAATGTTTAAGATAGTTCCAGGGGAAAAAATTGTCTCGGACGACTTAATCTACCAACTTTCCTAGCAGAAGACCAATCAATTGATTCAATATAATCTTTCCACTTCATGTCAGCGAAAAGAAATAACCCCAGAAGCTACACCAAGTAAATCTACTGGAGTTTACACTGTAAATTTCTCTCGAGAAAGCTTACTCAAGAATCTCTCCCGAGTTCACTTGACAACTTATGGAATCGTTTCATTGGGTTAGATCTTGTCCATTACAATACTAAGCACCTTTCACTTGTCTTATAGCACATAAGTATATGCGTTTGTTCGTTGGGAACTGTGAATATATGTAGATATATTAATAAATACGTAGATAATGGAAGGTGTTTATTTTATGCAATAGTTATCGATTTTGCAATATTTCTTTTCAATTCACACACGCACGCATATATATATATATATATATATATATATATATATATATATATATATATATATATATATATATATTAAAGAGAAAGAACAGATGGATTTGAATTGACAGTTCTTAGCATTTACTTTTCTAAAAGTGCCCAATACAATGCAGAGCATATACTTTTAAAATATTTTATTACAATAGATTGCAGTAAAAAACATTTTGCATCGCTAATTAATTTCAGAATAACTTGTCAGAATACGGCGTTGTAGTTATATGTCTAATACTGGTATATATATATATATATATATACTATATATATATATATATATATATATATATATATATATATATATAGAGAGAGAGAGAGAGAGAGAGAGATAGAAGGTGAACAAAATGTTAATCTTTTGTCAGCGTTTTATTCAGGAAGAGCATCATCAGTACAAATAAAATAGTAAGTCACCATGGGATCCTTGCTTCCGAGAAACCCTGTAATCAATGATAATTGTGCAGGGGAAAATATTAAAATAGTATGTAAATTGTAGTGATATTAAATAGGAAACTAACAGAAGTCAAGATAAGAAAAATAAAAGAATGTTATCATACGAAAAATAAATGGTGTATGTCGAAAGAAAATAGTAAATATATAGAATTCAAAAAAATTATTCATGATATCATTTTTTAAGATTTAAGGATAATATAGAATTACATTAAAATAAAAATTAATAATATTTTATTGAGATGCATCTATTTAAACATTATTTTCACTAAGTATTGTCTTAACCAGCAAAGATTTTATTAAAAAAAAAGTTAATCGACTTACATCATGATATTATAATTGAATCAATAATATTTGATGAAAAAATATAACCGATTTGACATTCTAAAAATAAAAGGAAACAAATATTTAAATTGTGTCTGAATTTTGGGAATGGAAATTATCATTATTTATATTATATACGTGTTGACTATTATCCTCATTTTTTTTGTTATTATAGCAAAGTTTGGCCGTTCACCATCCAGACTATATCAGGTGTTTGTCATTTCGGTCAAACTCCAGAGGATTTCAACGTTAACACTTTATTTTATTCACGGGTACAGAGTGTTGTCGTTCCGCTGTCAATATCTAGCTATGTCATAACTAGTTGTCATTTGACCAGTTTTCTATGGTACGCGCCCTCATATGTTAGATTGTCACTGAGAAACCAGTGCTAACTAAAGGACACAACCGCATCTATGGACAGGAAAGAAGTATAAAATTCGGATACATTAAATTCTTTGAAGTTAAAAATATGCAATACACAACACATACTTTAAGCCAAAAGCGTTATAAGTGAATCATCTACGATATCACGATTCAATTCATTTAACGACAAATCACTTTTTTATAACAGACAATCTGATCAAACTAAGATAAGTGAAACGATATGGAAACATGCGACATTAATTGACTGAGCAGCTAATACTGCTGTAAGAAAAAAATAATAGAATCTTTCACTTTAAAAAAAAATTTAGGAAAATCGGTTTAACAATACCAGTGACTTCTAATATTCTCCTCAGTATTGATGGTCGTTTCCTAACTAATATTTTTCTAGAAGTAGTCTTGAAATTTAAACTATTGATTATGTCATTATATTCTTACATGTAATGACAATTTTAGTTGTTGCTGAATGTGACTGGCTAAATATGTTAAAATTTTATGAAAATTGTTTATTGTAAATAAATTCTATATAAAGAGGATTGCAAAAACTATAATTAAAATTATCATTAAATTTTTTAAAACAATTCACAACATAAAATTCCCATTCTAAATCTCTGCTCACATATTATTTATTTTAAATTTTCGAAATCATTCAAATTAAACTATGAGATTGTAATGCGATTTGCTTAACTTTTTCAAAAACATTTTATAAAAAATACATACAACAAAAGATTCCTTATTTAACAGTTAAAATATTTCATCCTTGAAAATGGCTAAATGTATAGCGGAAAGCGCTCAGATAAAAAGAACATTCGGACAGTTTTTATATAATTTATTATACGAACAAAAATTTATTAGATCGCATGAGAAAATGTATAAAAAAAAAATCACCTTGTCTGTCGTATTCAATGAAATGTGATGCATATATATATATATATATATATATATATATATATATATATATATATATATATATATATATATATATATAGTTTCAAATTAAAACCTCATTCTTCATATAAAAACAATTTAAATTCATAAGGTTAATATCCGGGTTTAATTTTATAAAACCTCTTCCTTTTAAGGCTAATATCTTCCACACTCTCCTAACCACCGTCTCGAGCAATTCCTCCAGCTGAAACATCAAAATGCATAATTTTTGTATCAATTTTGCAACAGTTGTCAACGTTAACTTTCTAATTCCGACACGAACACAGTTAAAACACCGGGGTTGAATAAGACTTACGTAGTATTGTCGGTTTGAAATAGATAAATACCCTACCCATATGAAGTAATTTTGGATTTTGTTGTGCAATTTATATACCAAGTTTTATTATAATTATATTATTATGTATTATTATTATACATTGAGATCCTTTTGTGGATCAGTTTTAATATTTTATATTATTAGGATTAACTTGGAATATATACCAACATATCATTACCTGTATGTATGTATGTATGTATGTATGCATGTATCTATCTATCTATCTATCTATCTATCTATCTATCTATCTATCTATCTATCTATATATATATATATATATATATATATATATATATATATTATTAATTGTACATATAACTATACTTACAATGGGAAAAGAGAAAGTACATTTCGTCAGGATAGACGTGATCTATTTATATGGAGGACAGTTAAGCTATTGGCCTCCAATTATTTAGATGATATGTTTCATCCGTTTTTTGGTAGGAGATATATAATACCTTCAATGATCCATTCTGGAATTTCGTGGAGTTATTATTTAGCATTTCTAATTCTTATGCAAGTGTTGTATGAAGTGATAACAGATGATAGAGTCAAAAGATGGGACCTTGTCATTTCCTTAGCATTTCCGTTTGTACAATACTGTTAGAGTTTGTCTAATTTTATTCTTCATTACATTTTCATTTTCCTTCAGAGTTTTATCCTTCATTCTTTCTTCTTCCCGTTTGATTTATTCTGCATTGGAAATATTTTCCTTTGGTTTGCTCCAAATATTTTCGCAAAAAGTTTGCACTTCTTCAGTGTATCGTGGCTTTTTGACTTCTATAACTGTTTTTCGAATTACCATGCAAAATATCTTGACACTTATTATTATTATTATTATTATTATTATTATTATTATTATTATTATTAAAAAGGAAATTATTTTTCTGTTATATAATTCTGTCCCAGTTAAATCTTCTACGTTTTCTTCTTCATCTTCTCCCCCTTCATTAGTTACTTGTTTTTTTCTTGTTTTTGTTCTTCTTTTTCTTTTTGTTGTTGTTGTTCTTCTTGTTCTTCTTCTTCTTCTTCTTCTTCTTCTTCTTATTATTATTATTATTTAACCGCCCACATTTTATTGTTCTTCCACTACATGGATATCCATCTTTATCTTTTTAGCTTTAAGTATCATATTTCCATAATAAGCGCTCAAGGGTGTTAT
Source organism: Acanthosepion pharaonis (assembly GCA_903632075.3). Taxonomy (NCBI): domain Eukaryota; kingdom Metazoa; phylum Mollusca; class Cephalopoda; order Sepiida; family Sepiidae; genus Acanthosepion; species Acanthosepion pharaonis. The sequence goes on from CAHIKZ030005536.1 coordinate 493,448, forward strand.
GTGGAAAAGTGACAACTGACAAATTGCTTTTCAGCTTGTCTTTGTATCTTAGCCATGGTCCCGCGGAGAGCGAATATGTCAGGATACTTCTCAACAAGGAACGATTCCACATGAAAAAGTTGGTTCGCATGCCGTGGATGTTAGAAAAGGAAATATTAAACGGTTCAAGTGATTTTTTACAGCTGGTTTAGGTTAACATCTTTTTAAAATGTTTGTTGTAATTTTGGGTAATATTGGTAATAAAAATAAAAAAGGGCCTGAAGTAGTATTAGTAAAGGTTCATCGTATGTGACATGGACAGAAAGGAGCTGGCGCATCCTGAAACAAAATTTGGCCTTAGGTTTGCCCACCGGAGGTGCGTGCAGGGACACCTTTCTATGCGCGACATGGCACTAAAGACACCCCGCTATTAGTCAACTATTGATCAGAGCAGCCCCTCAAGACGCTACGGAAGAGTTAAGGCTCCTAACTACAAGTTGGGAACGGCAACCAGAGAACTGTCAACCCGATACCCCCAGTATGAAGAGAGGTTGCCACAGACTGCAGACATCAAAAGAGAATCACAACAGTACTATTACGGAGGCCAGAGCAAAAGAAAGGAAACATTCCTGGTACCCCTTCCTAAACAGGAAACAAGAGATTGGTCATTATAATTGTTCAAATGAAGGAGGAGGAGTATCGACCGGACGATACGCAAACATATCTACTCCTATTACACACATACAAAAAAAAAGAAAAAAAAATGTGGCATACAAGAGGCTCATGAACAACGTGCGAGTCACTGAGTTGAAACCGAAATATAAAGTTACAACTTAGTTTAAATACTGACATGCATTTTGTAAAGTCAAGAATTACTCAAAGATTTTGACCAAGCAGTGTCATAGGCTATCATAAATATTCAAACGACTTCATATTCAAACAAATTTCACAATAGAAAATAGGATAATAATAATGGGTAGATAAAATTCACTACCATTAGGAAGAAAGAACAGTTATAAAAATTAAATAATTAGTGACAGGGAACAAAACAAAGTAATACTTATGTAAAATAAAGTAAAATTTCTAAAAAAATGAAAGCGTATATAAGAATGAAATGTACATATATACATGCTAGTTTGACAGGAGACAAGAACTAAAAAGCACGTGGTTCTTGGAGAATAGTGAGGAATTGAGCGAATTTTCCCTATTCTATTTGTTAGTCATGGACTACTTAGCCAAATTTTAATCCAAAGAACGAGGGAGTGGGTAGTGCTAGTATGAAAATTTGCATCGAAAGGAATCACTCCACGACTGTGAGCAGGCATTCACTTAATGTCCAAGACTATCATGAATATATATATATATATATATATATATATATATATATATATATAGATAGATAGATAGATAGATAGATAGATAGATAGATAGATAGATAGATAGATAGATACGCGATTTCTGGATTATTATCTAGTTTCCGGGTCATTATGAAAATATAGTTTAGGATTATAGCTCTAAAGTCAATAACACATAATTGAAGAAATTATACAAAAATAAATATAAAAACGTATGCG
>CAHIKZ030005536.1:497500-600000 GCA_903632075.3 Acanthosepion pharaonis
AAATCGCTTCACGGTCAATATTCTGCCCTTACCAAACAAACTGATGTAGACGAACCCCGTACTCATGAATGGTTACGTAATGCGGGGTTAAAAGCGGGAATCGAAGGTTTTATTCTTGCTGCACAGGACCAATGTTTGCTAATTGGAAATTATCAAGCAAACATTCTGAAAAAATTCTGTTAGCCCCAAATTAAAATTCTGTGATAAATATCCAGAAAAAAAAAACAACACCGACCATCTTGTATCAGGTTGCGCGGTATTGGTACCCAATGAATATAAAACCCAGCATAACAGAGTTGGCCAATATCTGCACTGGGAAAATTTGTAACTTTTAGGAAAGAAAAAGTAAAACACCAAATCCATTCCTTCGACAAAGAAGCTGCAATCTTCAAGAAATATCTTAATAAACCTAAAATCCTGCAAAAAAAATAAAAAATAAAAAAGAAACGTATACCATGTATGCCAAAGGAGTAAAACAGAAATCTTGGCCTAATGAAATTATAAAAAAAAAACTGTGGGAGAATAAGTGTATGTAAATCATAATGCACCTTCTTCAGCGGCAAATAACCTTTAAAAAAAGCAAAAACAAATGCAATGTAGCAAATGCAGAAAGGATGGCAAGATAAGCCTCTTCATGTTCAATACTTTGCCCGTGCTAAACAAGCTGATGTAGAAAAAGCCCGTACACATCAGTGGTTACACAATGCAGGGTTAAAAGCTGAAAAGGATGATTTAATTCTTGGTGCACAAGAACCATTCTTGCCAATATGAAATTATCAAGTCCATATAATGAAAAATTGGGTTGAATCCCAAATGCAGATTCTGTGATAAATATCCAGAAACAATTCAGCATCTTGTATCAGTTTGTACAGTGTCAGCATCCAATAAATATAAAACTGGACGTAATAGAGCAAGAAAATATCTGCACCGGAAAATATGCTACATTTTTGGGAAAGAAACTGTAAAAAAAAAAATAGTATGAAAATCCACCATATCCGCTTACAGGGATAGAACCTGTAACAAATTCATAGGTCTTTACAATACCCACAAGCAGAACAATCAAAACTAATCATCCAGACATCATGGTTAAAGACTACAGGAACAGAATGCTCTTTCTTATTGACAAAAGAGCTCCTGATTGTAATGTATATTCTTCAAAGAATCATTAAAATGCAATGATTTTGAAGTGGAAATCTAAAAATACAAGTAGCAATAATTCCAGTTGTAGTTGGTGCACCCGGAATTACTGGAAAATGTTTCGATGGAAGCATTGAAGGGATTCTTGGTAGCCCAAGCCTTACAGAAATACAAAAGATTTTACTCACAATACAGAACACAAATTGCGAAGATATTTATCTATGTAAAATGTGTGTAATATTAGTGGTTTTCTTTTATAAAAATGATAAATAGCAAATCTAATGAAGCCATTTCTGACCAGAGGTCTGTGGTTGATACCTTAAGCAAATGTGTAAACAACAGAAATCAAAAGTAATTAACAACAATTACCTCTTTCGCAATGATTTCATAGAATTTCATCTGTTTGAATATTCTGGAACAAAACATAGATATTTGCTGAAGTCTCTGGTAGTACATTGTGACTAACTCGTACGAAGAAGAAGAAATAGAAGATGATAAGGGGATAATTAAATGAAAAATAATTACAGTAACAAGAAATCTTTTACACTGGTTATTACAGGCTACAAGGGCGAAGGAAGGAATCGGTAGGAAATCGTCATTGTTTCGAAAAATAACTTTGATGATGATCTGCTGGAAGTCAAGAAGTCAATAACATCGAAAAAAGTAGCCTTTCATAACTGATTTCGGTAAAGTAACACCGCTGACAAAAACCCTCTCAGAGCGTGTGAAATACATTATTGCTGAGTTAGTGCTGTTTACACTGATGTTATTCCATTGTATCGCTGCATTTTTTGTGATGAATAACAATTCATATCTATTAGTATCTCTTCTACATATATGAGTTTTATTAGGGAATATAAATCAATAACTACATTAATTGGGAATATTTTAGATTGTTTGTCACTCTTTTATTACTATCTCTATCCTACGAATGTTATTCGTACGAAGTAACCCAGAACATCCTGTCTTGTATTCACGTTTCAGTGACTAAAATGACCCCCGTCCAGGATTTTCAGGGAAGGTAAGACACTCAGCAGGAAAACAAATGATACATGGCACAGTGGATAAAGGCGTTGGTTAGATCCAGTGACAGGACCCAAAGAGTGTGAGTTCAATACCCGGTTAAGGCAGTGGAGAACTTTCAGAGGGAAATTAACAGGAGATAACTGACATCCATTAAACATGGCACGTGGAACTAGAAAACTCTACCCCGGTGAGCGAAGTAAAGGGTTCAGTTCGACATTCCAACCACCTGAAGAAGGCCGGAGCGTACAACGGCCGAAACGGTGTGATAAATATGGCGACAAAGATGCGGACAATAGTCCGAATAATGTAAATAATTTACATAATACCTCATCTCAGAAATATAGACGAACTATCAAAGAGTTGATGATCAATTTTGGTGGGGTTAGCTTTGTATGAAATGCTGTGATGACGGCATTGGGGTATCCTAGACTTAAGGCAACGGCCGGAGCGGAACTTTCCCTCTAGGGAATCAACGGCTACGAAAAGCATTCAAGTTGGTAGACATCAGCTGTGGTTCCATCAGAACAGTGTACGGCTTCCTTAATACACGATAGATAGATAGCCACGAATTCTGGCTAGCTCCTCAGATGTCAAGCAACGGTACGAAACAATTTTCTGATGTGACTGATGATGACGACGATGATTAAGAATAAAGATTCACATTTCATGGCCTGTGAATTGGTCTCTTCTACATATATGAGTTTTATTATGGAATATAAATCAAGAATTACGTTAAATGGGAATATTTTAGTTTGTCTCTCTTTTATAACTATCTCTATCATACGAGTGTTATTTGTACCAAGTAACCCAGAAGTTCATGTCTCGTATTCAGCTTTCAGCGACTAAAATGATCCCCCGTCCAGGCTTTTCTGGGAAGATAAGTCACTCAGCAGGAAACAAAAAAAAAAAAAAAACTATCAAAGTGTGGATGATCTATCTTAACTCTGTATGAAGTGCTGGGATGACGGCATTGGGGCATTCTAAACTTAAGGCAACGGTTGGAGTGAAGCTTTCCTTCGAGGGAATCAAAGGCTACGAAAAGTTGGTAGAAATCAGCTGTGGTTTCATCTGAACAATGTACAGCTTCTTTAAGACACGATAGATATATGCAGGGAATTCTGGCTAGCTTCTTAGTTGCCCAGCAACGGTACGAAACAATTGCCTGATGTGACGATGATGACGATGATGATTATGAATAAAGATTCACATTTCATGCCCTGTGAATAGATCGAGTTCTGAATTTTGAAACATCAAAATCATATTGCACGGTAATTTATTTGATTTAATCCTAGCCCCAAAATACTTCATTAGGGAAGACACTAAGTGCAATTTTCTGAGGATAAAAACAACATCAGTGCTCTCGCGCAGTCGCGTTTAATTCATTTAACATTTTTGGCTTGTCTTCCACTTCCCAGATGAGTTCCCTAAGAATTAATCAGACATATGCTATTTGGCTTTTTATCTTGTTATATTGTAGGCTGACAAAAATGATTTCAGCCGGCCGTGATAATAGGACAACAAACCAGAGGAATTGGGTTTTTTTTTACACTTTTTCGGAAATATAAGGAGTTAATCGAATCAGACATAACGGCATTATAACAATATTCGCAGTAAAATATTACACATACATAAACACACACGTGCACACAATTATATTTACAAATACATCCACGTGGACAGAAGAGTAAAGATGAAAGTGTACTTGCACACAATTACACAAACATACATAAACATAAAAACCGATATACTGGCGCATTCATACACAGAAAAGAGTAAAAAAAAAACCCACGTGTATATACACACGCCTAAAATGAAATGCTTTACAGATATATACACACAGAGACACGCAAAATATATACGCATTCAGATAGAGGTGTAAATAAGCAGACAGCCACAGACGCGCACCAATGGACGCTTATAATAATTATTATGGGATTTTGTAATATTTCATATTTTTATATTATTTGTGTTTGATTTTGTTATGATTATTTTGAATGTTTTGTTTCTTTCACTTTTTCTTTTTCTCTTTCTTTCTTCATTATTCTTATTCTTCTTTCATTATTTATTTTTTATTTTTATTTATTATTTCATTTATTTTTATTTTATTTATTTTGAATTTTCTTTTTTCTTCTTTTTTTTCTTTTTCTTTCTTTTTCTTTCTTTTAAATGCCTGTTTTTTTGTTACTTTCTGTACTTGTCATTTTGGATTCCTTATAATTCTTACTTCTTTTTCTTTATTTTATTTTTTCTCTTTGTTTCTTTTCTTATTTTATTTTTCCTTTCGTTTTTCCTTCTTTCTATTTACTTTCTTGTTTCGTTGATTTTTCTCAGTATTTGATTGTTTCGTCGTTTCATTTTTCTTTTTTTTTTCGCCATCCTTATCTATTATTTTATAAATTCTCTTTCTTCTTTCTTACTTTCTTTTTTTTTCATTCATCCTTTTTTCTTTCTATTATTTTCCTTTTACTATATTTCGTTATCTTATTTTTCTCTTTGTTTCATACTGTTCTCCATTATTTTTCCCTTTCTTTCTTTCTTTCTTTCTTTCTTTCTTTCTTTCTCGATTTTTTACCTTCTCGTCTTCCACTTGAACTGAAAAACCACAAACACAACGAAGAGCAAATATAGGTACTGAAAAATGTCTCCAATATATTTTCCAATCCAGATAGTTGAGTCAGAATAAATATGACTCCTTATTAAAAAAAAAAACAAAACAAAAAACCCCAGAAAAAAACAGCTTCATAATGCAAATGTAAATGAAATTCTACATGAAAGATTAGGAAATGTGTTTATGTTCACGACGGATATTATTCGTGGTAATAGTATTCCCAAGAATACTCGGACTATTATCAGAATCAACATTGACTTTTCTGTCATCGTTTTTATCAGTATAAAAGTTTCATAACAATTATACCAGCCAATGTTTGTTGATTTTTCTGTAGCTGAAAACATGGAATAAGATATATCACTATTTTACTTGTTTATTTTTACGTTGATATTCCAACGTCTCACTAGCATATCGTCGATTATCTATCTATCTATCTATCTATCTATCTATCTATCTATCTATCTATCTATCTATCTATCTCCACAAACACACACACACACACATAAACTTACACTCACAAACACAGAATTAAAAAGTGTACTCATAAGTACAGCTTTATGTATGTAAATGTTGTTGATATTTAAAAAAAAATGATCAATAGAACATGTCATAAATCCATTTCTGACCTTAGATTTCTGGTTGGTATCTTGAAGTAACAGAAATTAGATACAACAGAAACCAATAATAATAATAATAATAATAATAATAATAATAATAATGTGCTTCTCAGTTCAGGAGATAGAGTAGTGATAGAATATTCTAGCCAGATACCAAGAGGGTTGATTTTCTTTCTTCTGTCAGGTAAGTTCTCTTGTGAATCGTGAGAGTTTAGTTCTTTTGATTGTTATGTAATATTGTGTTAAATAAATATAAGTCCACATTCTGTCATCTCTAGACTCAATTTGAGTTTCTGGTATGTACTGCTCATAAAGCCAAATATTTTACTGGCAAATTATCTTCCATTTCTAATTTTGAAACATCTCGTCTATCTTTTTTTTTATTTTTAGCATTTCACCCCAAGGAAGTCAGGAAGCCACTAGCACGCAAGGGGTTACAGAGAGTTGGAGCTAGAGCAAATAGGAGTGATAGAGGAAAGGATGAAGAGAAGGATAGTGGATAGATCAAGGCATCTAGAGACGTTGATTGACATGAAACTATTAGAGTAGAAGTGACGGCTACATTTAACATTTTCTTCAGTGAAAGGATGTGAGCGGGTTGCCAGCCTAGTAGAACGCTTAAATTCATGAAATCTGAGAACAAGCGAAAGCATTTCCTCGGACAAGTTACCATGAAATTATTTGTGAAAAAGATAGAGGGAGGTGACGGCAGGTTTGTGTGAAAGAGACTGCAAACAAGATGCCAGATCCGGGCCGATTACATTGCATATCCGTTTCTGGATTTTATCAAGAACCTTGAGACAAGCAGAATGGGCTCCAGACTATATATAGGGCAGCAATACTCTATACAAGGGCGAATGGTTGATTTGTACATTTGAAGGATTGACACCGGCGAGAAAAATTTTCTGGCGAGGCACAGGGAGCCAAGTTTCCTTGCGGTGGACGAAGCTACTGGATCAATGAATTCATTCCATCTCAGGTCAGCAGTCAATTTGAGACCGAGAAGTCGCAAAGAGATGCTCTCGTCTAATGGGGGGCAGGGGTAGTTCTCTGTGGTGATTAATAGAGAACAGTTTTGTTTTTGAGGCATTAAAGTTAACAGCTAATTCCTGACCCAGTTCACAACCGATTAGAGGTACTTTTCGAGACAAAAGGCGAGGTTAGTTTTGTCAGAGACACCAGATTTTTTTTAAGGCAGGAGTAAATAGTAGTGCCGTCTGCTTAGATGCCTACTTGGGAACCTATGACGTCAGGAAGATCGTTGATGAAGATAACGAACAGAGTAGAGCCTAGAATGGAGCCTTGGAGAACATCTGCGTTCGTGGTATAGTGGCTGGAAGAGAATCCGTTGAGAACGACCTTCATTACACAGTTTGACAGGAATGATTGTATCAAATCAAACAATCAACTTAAAATTCCATCACCCTGAAGCTTGCGAAGATGGCCGGTATGCCAAACCCAGTTACCCAGTTAAATGCTCTGGAGATATCTAGAGGCACGACACGAGCTTCTCCGTTATTATGAAGTGCTTGATAAACAATTTCAGTTATGACCGTAAGCACATCAGCTGTAGAACGAGCAAAGCGGAAACCATATTGCTTGTTGGAGAGCAGATCATGCGATGTAATGTGCTTAACCACTTCGGCGTTGATTAAAGCTTCGAAAACTTTGGCGAAGAAGGAGATTGATAGGTAATTAGAAGGATCAGAAGGGTCTCCAGAGTTCTTAAAGACAGGAACAATGCATGAGGACTTCAAAAAGTCTGGAAAACAAGATTCATTGAGGTAGTAGTTATATAATCGGGAGAGAGCAGGGGCCACTTCAGGCGTAAATTTCTTCAGGATGTCTGATATACCGTCTCCATCACTAGCCTTTTGGGGGTCTAAATTAGAGATAATGCCCAAAACCGATGACGGCGTTATGTGCAACTCTCTCAAGAGAGCCTCAGTTCTAAGGGGGAAATCGGATGTGGATACATCGGAAGAGTCGAGCGTAGAACTGAATGAGAATTCCCGAGCAAAGCATTCAGTCTTGTCGGCAGAAGAGGTCAGAACTTTAAACTGGCTGAACAAAGGAGGTAGAGAGGGTTTGCTATTGTTAAGTACGCTTTTGCAGAAACGCCAATAATCCTTGGAGCCGAATTTGCAAGATGCAATACGTTCTTTCATTCGATTAGCAAATAGTGATTTTGCTTCTTTGAAAACACGCTTACACTCATTATGGGCAGAGACAAAGAGAAGTCTATTGCAATCCAGATTTGTCGCTACGATAAAGATGGAAGAAAATGATTCCTGTGAGCAATGGCAGCTGAGCAAAAAGCTGAGAACCAAGGGGAGAAGCGCGAGTTCACCTTATATTTCCTTGGCAACCTCGGAAGCACATTCTTGAACGGGGAGCGTAAAGACAACATCCCAGGGGATATCGCAAAGGAAATCCCGGAACGAGTCCCAGTCTGCTCGTTGATAGCACAACAAGGTTGTAGTAGTAGTAGGTTCTTCGCAGGGGTTGGAGTTGAAGAATTGATAGACACTACAGCATGATCGGAATTGCCAAGAGGGCAGAGCTGTAAGGCGCAACAGGATACGGGGTAGGAGGTAAAACATAGATCGAGAAGAAAATCCTTACCATCCCGCTTGTAGGGAAAATGTGTGGGGAAGTCAACTATCTGCGTGAGGGTTTGGGAAATTGAAAAATTAAGGGTTTGAATGCCTGCAAGATCGGTAGTAGCGTTTTTAAGCCACTTGGTATGATGGGCGTTAAAATCACCAAGCACGAATATGTGAGCAAATGGATGGGGTGAAAAAGCCTTGTCAATGCTGTAAGAAATGCATTCGATTGCACCACGGTCTTGGGAGGATGGAGAGCGATAAATGAAGAAGAGGTAGCTTTCAGCATTGAGAAGAGATAGCCGGTTACACATGTACGGATGGTCTGGAGATTCAAGAGACAACTTTCTGGCCAGCGGGAAATGGCACTTGACTTAAACTCCTAGGCCATTCATTTGGGTTTGAGAGACATGTCTAAGGAGAGGCAGGTAGCAGGGGATCGAGCGGTCAGAGGAGGGGATAGACGAGTCAAGTTTTGTCTCACAGAGAGCCCGTTTATCTGGGCAGTTCGCAATGAGGAAATATTCTACACTGCAGAAATCCCTTAGAAATGAATCTACTGTGTAGAGGCATATAATATATATCCGTAGATGGTTTCTGCTATCAACTCCAAACTGGATCCTCGTAAAGCATACAAACTTGATAATGTCCCAGTAATGGTCCCAAAAGTATGTGCTCTATATGTACATATGGAACCGCACTTTTCATAGTATTTCTATAACGGAATAGAATGTTGAAAGTTGATCTGATAAGGTAAGTTTTTTTTTTTCTGTTATATGCCCCATACAACCTCCATGTGATTTATATCTGGAGAATTTCTTGGAAGTTACCCTAGTTTACCTGGATCCATTTATCTGTCCTTCTGCACTGTCCTTGGAATAAACAATTACACTCGAGAAATGATTTGTGCAAAAATATTGCGAATGTTGTGCATTAAGAGGTTATTGGCTGATGTGAAATCTAAGAGTTTTTGTATAGGGCCACTATGATCAGACATGATAAAACTATAGCCTCATTAATTCAACTCTTCTTCTTCTTCTTCTTCTTCTTCTTCTTCTTCTTCTTCTCATTATTATTATTATTATTATTATTATTATTATTATTATTTCTTTTGATTTCTGATGTGTAATCATTTCTTTCCGAGTCCCGACCAGGGACCTAAGGTCAAACATGGCATCATGACATTTTCCATCGTGAAATCTATAAAAAAAAAAACAAAAAAAAAAACACGTATTTTACGTAGATAAAACCCCTTCGTAAGGTGTGGGCTATACTTGTGAGAACAATATTTTGCATTTCTTTAAGGCATGGACTACCAGGAATCCCTTGAATGTGCTTCTTGAAAAGTTTTTCAATCAACCCAAGAAACCAGACACAAGATGGTGAATTGTTTCTGCATATTTATCACAGCATCTTGGTCTAACACTATATTCAGTATGTGTACTTGATAACATCTAGTTAACAACCAAAATCCTGTGCAGCAAGAATAAAACACTCAGTTTCAGCTTTTTACCCAACACTACGTACCGACTGATGAGTACAGGGTTTGTCTACATTCGCTTGTTTGGTACGGGCAAAATATTGACCATGAAGCGGTATATCTTATCATCGTTTCAGTATCTGGTCGTTTGCATTTGATTTTGCTTTCCTTTTTAGGTAATTTGCAGCTTTAGTCGTGCTTTACTTGTATTTCTACATCCATCTGAATCTCCATTTTGAACTTCTTGGCTTTCCTTTTTACTGAACGAAGTCACTTACTACTTTCATGTTCTTTGACACATATCATCATTCAATCTTCTGTAGTTTCTAGATATCTTTGAAGGCCAGTTTGTGTAGTTTAGTAAGACAGTTCTAGTAGAAATCATCATCTGCCTCTTTCGGATCTGGACACATACAGACGACCAACATCAGCTTTGGGATGATTCATGCGGTGACGGCTGAGAAGGTTTCTCGTTTTGGCGCCCATTCACTTAATGTCAACTATTGTCCAGTTTAGAATGTTGAAACTGTATTGCGCCACATGGACAGCCAAGGTGCTTATGGCTGATATACTGTTTCTTTAATTCAATTCGGTATTTAGTACCAGGCGGACACCCTTGTTGTATTCCTTTATTACTTACGCCTTTTTTGTGTATGTGGTATTTAATCTCCTTCCCTAATTCCTAGATACATATAGTCTTCAGATTGTTCCAGTTCTTTAAACTTTGAGCCAAAATCTAAATCTTTTGAGTGTGTTTCTGTAATTCCCCCTTTCTTGAATGTTACTTTTGCACATCTATCCAATCAGAAATCCATACATATGTCGTCAGTGAACATTTTACACCCTTGAACTCATTGTTGTCTTTGGCAATGATCATCCATAGAGAGTAGGTGATTGAATTCTTTCTTGTTTGTAACCATATCTATTGTTGCTTACTACATGCGTAATTGTGATTAACGACAGTCAGAACAAAGGAGATGATAGGCGGTGTTGTTGAAAGATTCCTCGTCGGATATTCAGGCGGTGGGAGATGGCAGTGCCTCTACTGCGATTTAGGTATAATGTGGGTTTCCACATTCCCATTCTGTGTTTAGGGAAATTTACTATCACGAGGGAGAATTTGTATATTTCCAGAGTCTTAAGGATCCAAGTGTGTGACACGCTATCAAAGGTTTTACGGTAATCTATTCATGCTGGCATCTTTCCTGCGATTTTCCAGTTTATCAGTAGTTGATCTTTGAAGTCATATTAAACTCTCCTGCATTCTTTCTGTTTCAGGGGAAGAATTGTCTTTGCTCCGAAAAAATAGTAAGTACGGTTCGTCAGAAGTGACGTGATCAATTTATACGTGATTGACAGGCATGTTATTGGCCTATAATTTTTCAGGGCATCTGTTTCATTCTTTTTTGGAATGGAACATATCATTATTATTATTATTATTTATCCCTCGTGTGAAAATCGTATCCTTCTGTATGGATAACGGCAAATCCGCATAAAATCTCAATTTACCGATGGATTTGCTCCCAATACTGAATTGGGGAATATTTTGATCTAATCTACTATTTATATCAGTGCTTATCTTTTATGTCTGTCTCAGGTGGGCCCATTTTGCATCACTTTTGGGTAACCAAAGTTGTAGTTGCCGCTGGTATTTTTCCTTACTACTCAGGAAAAAAACAAAAAAACATGCTTTTAATATCGCGTCAAACATTTAATCCCGAAGAATGATCCTGAGATCAAATGACGTTATATTCTCTCCGGTTACATACAAGACTAACCTAGATCAAAACTTCAAAATTATTATTATTATTATTATTATTATTATTATTATTATTATATAAATAATGAGTCCCTCTGGGACCTAGACGATCATGTCTCTCCACAATTTCCTTACCTTTGTAACTCTTAGTTAATTTTGGCTTTTACTATCATACTCCATATTCTGTCAACTATTTACACAAGCCCGTTCTGTAGAAAGAGGAACACTTTCCACCATGTTCTTTGAGTGTCAAATTTATAAAGTCCTTTTTCCACATTATCTTCGCTAGAAGTTTAACTTCTTTCTTTCTGATTCTAAATATAAGACTCCTTTATGTTTCTATTTTTATTGAAAGTTCGACATTATTCATATGTTCAATCCATATTATTTATAACATTTCTGTTACTCTTCTTCATCTAATAAGGCTTTACGGCATTCACTGACATCTAGGTGGAGTGCTATTCTGTTCTCATTTTTTATTTGTTATTTCTACCTAAATTTCCCTGTTTCTTAATAATATGTTTAGCTTTTGGAAGGTATTTTTGGCTATCACATATTTGTGTTTTTTCTTCCAACGTTTCGACTGTTGTGCCTGCTAGCCTTCAGACAATTCTGAACTGAACCATTTTTTTACTCTATAGGAGTAGACTGCCCTCTTTCCCCTGCACATATTTAGTGATATCGTCTAGATCTTATTTAAAGTATTGCAAATATACACTGTACGACCCAGGGATTGAACTTTGAATCACTATATCACCAAATTGACGAATTAATGCTTTAATACACTAAGCAACTCTTTTTCTTATGTATTATGCTTAGCTAAACACAACAGATACAGATGTGATTTGGAATATTGTTCTAATATTTCAAAGTTTATTAGTTGTCGAATTCTCACATTTATCTGAGTATGAATACTGCTTCTACTACAAGTAAAGAGTATATCTCTTTAGACTATCAAACAGGGCCAAACACCGTAGTGCGACATTAGGGATGGTCGATTTTGTAATCCTGGCATTGCACTCAGTTTGAAAGTTGGGGTTTTAGATGCTAAATTATGACACAAAATATTTTTCCTAAATTCTAGTTTGAAGTTTAAGGTTCAAAATCGTAGATTTAAAATATCATTCCGGCGATCAGTGAAAGCCTTTATATTGAAAATATATTGAAATATATATATATATATATATATATATATATATATATATATATATATATATATATATATATATGGTGGCCTGACGATTACGTCTAGCATGAAACAGCCTATCGCCTCTAAGTGTTGACTTCAATATTCAGTTTTATATTTACACACACTCTATATCTCATATTGAGCAATTTATTCCATAAATATACACACATATATATATATATATATATATATATATATACATACATACATATATATATATATATATATATATATATATATATATATATATATATATATATATATTTAAAAATTTATTATATATATTCATATATATATATATTTAATATATATATATATGAATATATATATATATATATATATATAGTGAATTATATTGAAAGCCTTATAAAATTTATAATTTTCAGAAGTTTTACACATTGTTTCTAGACAAGATGCATAGCACCAGAACAGTATTACTAAATCATTGTGCTATCAAATAAGACCCTCATTTGCTTCAATTGGAAATTGTACCGAACAATTTAGCTATATCATGATTTAATATATCATAAATTTTAGTAGTTGTATTACTATTTTCAATAAACAATGCAAATTTAAAACATTTTGTCTTATAATTCGTGCCCAGTAGTATTATGTTATTATATACATTTTTGTCTATCTTTATTTATATTAACAAGTATTTAACAAATCTTATTCATTGAGTAGATGTGTTTGTAAACTTCTGTATTTCTTACACAAATTTACTTACCAAATGCAGTAAAACAAACTGAATATTTTGCTTGCGGTGATTCATAATTAGAATTCTGGTTTGAATCTATTTTCCATTCAATGTATCTAACACAAAAGATATCAAAATTATGAAGCCAGTTTGTAATCAAAACCCGACGGAATTTACATGCATTTTTCGGACATTTTTGAAACAGAATGCTCGAAATTTTCTAAAAACAATAAATCACATTTTTGGTGTCAATATTTATCACCTAAAAAGCCAGCTTTTACACCCGGTGCAATGTTGACTTTCTAAAGAACGTGAAAAATCAACGTACCCAATTGCGACACTGATTTAAATGCGTCAACGCTATTTAAACACATGAGATAATTAACGCCTATTCACTAATCTGTCATATCATATGAATAATATATCTCTTTTTCCCAAATGGAAAGCAGCTTTGGCAAACACCTTGCTAAAGACCCAACTCCTGAAACGCAACGAGTGTTTAAGTTTCTCCTACGTTGTCTCATTATTAAGTTAGCTAAATTGAACAGTGTTGATTCTTCGAAGGCAAATTCGACGGGACGGGTATACGTGCCAACTGAGAAAATGCGAATGTGGAGGAAAATACACGTTACATAACTGCTGATCAAACAGATTTTATCATGACACCAGTGTAAAAACTAATTTTAAAGAAACAATGTTACCACGATTTATCTAAACTTTATCTAAGCTCGTTTATTCATTGTACGGAACGAAAGAATATTTCATATTTTCATAATTTCTCTCTGAGGTGAGATATTATGGTTACTTACATTATTTACATTATTCGGATTATTATCCTCATCTTCATTGCCATATTCACAACGTTTCGTCCGTTGTATGCTCCGGCCTCCTTCAGGTGACTGAAATTTTGAACAGAAAACTTTATTTTCTCAACCGGGGTAGATTATTTTAGTTCCACTTGCCATGCCTCTTCTAGATGTCCCAGTTATTTCCCTTTAACTCAACTCTCCATGTTTTGCTTCAACCCTGCTGTGGTGACCTGGTATTGAACTCACAACTCTTTGAATCTAATCACTGGATCTAACCAACGGCTTTGTCCACTGGGCCATGACACAAACCTCGTGAATATGACAATGAAAATGAGGATAACAGTTCGAATAATATAAATAATGTAATTAATTTTCATAATTTTCCGTTATTTTTGAAAGGGGTACGATAACTGGTGGATAATTAATTCTGTATGAGCATGGACTTTCTCTCTCTTACCTGTAATTACTTCTAGATAAATAGAATACATTTGCCATTGTTTAAACAAAATTAATTAAATTGGCATTTTTCTCTGGCCTCCAAATGAAGATTTGAAGAGAAGACAGTACATAGAATTATCTTTGTATTCAACGCAATATGTTGTGATATTTCGAATGAACTACTCATCTTACTTATGTTAGCAACGTATGGATGAGACATGGATTTAAAGATTTTGACTACAGGAAAATACAGTAGATGTTTTTGGGTGTGAGATATTTGCCTGAGAGCAAAGAGCGAAATGTAAACTTCAAAATAACAATATCAAAGTGAGAGCATGGAGCTCATATTATGAAATTTTGATCTTATTATTACTGTAATTCATTTTTATACATATGTTTAATGAGAAATCAAATTATAAATTTATGACAATAACGTACTCATATATCAAAATTCCACCGTGTGGGGAGGCAGGCATTAAAATATTGAAAATATCAATATATTTTATCTGGTCGTGGTAAGCATTGGAAGGTGCGTGTTTCTGTGTGTACGCATCAGTAATTATTTTGCATTTATTGACAAATAAATCTGTTATAGATCAAACTAAACCTAGATTGCACACACACACACACACATTTTTATATATATATATATATATATATATATATATATATATATATATATATGTATAAGCTAATGTAAAAAAAAAAAAAAATACACAGAACTTTACGTTCCGGAACCAAAACATGCTTTTATACCAATCTGCCTTTCCATTAAACGTATATATTATGCACTTATATATATATATATATATATATATATATATATATATATATATATATATATATATATATATATATATATATATATATATATATATAATTGTATATATATGTATGTGTATATATATAAGTAATGTATAAAGTATATATATATATATATATATATATATATATATATATATATATAAAAAATATACAGACACTTTACGTTACGTCGGTATATACGGTTATGGATTAGACGAAAACAGAAAAAATCTCTTTAGTGACCTGATTCGTTCCGGAACGAGACCCATCAGTGATGCCTTTCCATTAATGTGTATATAGTTTAATTGAGTTATATATATATATATATATATATATATATATATATATATATATATATATATATATATATATATATATATAATGTAGAGTATATGTGTAGTGAAAGAGAGTGTGAGATAGACAGATATGTATCAACAGACTCTTTTCTTTCTCTCTCTCTCTCTCTCTCTCTCTCTCTTCTAGTAGCTATATAGATATGATATATGAACTGTGATATATATAGATATAATGAACTGATGATGATGATGATAGACAGATGATAGATAGATAATGAATATATATATATATATATATATATATATATATATATATAGATAGATAGATAGATAGATAGATAGATAGGCATCTTTTCTTTTTTAACTCCTGATATTGCTGATTTGTTAATGTGAAATATAAATCTAGTCTGCTATATACGAATTACTTAAAATATATAAACAAGAAATTTCTGATAACATTTATTCCAGTTTTGGGGGATATTCTATATTCTTACTTTAAGTCTCGATATCTATTGTGATAAAATTCAAATAATAATAAAGGAAAAGTCTCAATTGCATACGATTCACATTGAAACCGATGATGAATTAACAAATCAAATAACAATATCTCAAGCATCTATATGTGTAATGTTATGACAAATTCCTAAGTTGAATATTTGCAATAGAAAACTTGCTATTTTAATTTAGAACCAATCTCCAGTCACATATATATTATATATATATATATTTCAAATATATATATATATACTACTACTACTACTACTACTACTGAGTACCTCTAGGTCATGTCTATCCGAAATTTTCAGAGAGCGATGTATTAATTGTCGTCTAAATCACGCAATTATATATAACTCTGGCATCTCATTTTAACAGATATATTTACCAAAATTACATAAAAATAACTTGAAATATTACATAGATAAATTATTCAAAATAATCGTTATTGGCTTCAACCACAACCTCCAGACGACTTCGGAATCTTCTTAACGATCTCCTTTTTTTTGATTTGTTGAAAGCTGCCATAATCCTTGGCTTCAGCTCATCATTAGTGTTACAAGGATTTTTGATCGATCAACAGACATAATAATCAAAGGGTTCCAGTATGTGTCTAGATGTAATCGGTGATTTGGTCGTGGAAACTGTCTGACCGCCATAACTGCGTTCTCCTGCTTGTGTGGCATGGTGCAGATTTCTGTTGCCAGAAATAGATGGATAGATAGATAGATGAATGATTTGATAGGCGTCCGTGTTGATAGATGGGAAGCCATACGATGATAGATCCAAAACGCAATCGATAGATAGGTGATAGATAGATACTGGATCAGCGCCGGACACAAGATACGGATTACGACAGATAGATTGATAGATATTCTATGAACTGATAGATAGCAAAATGAAAAGATAACATAGATAGATCGATAGATAGATATTATGAACTGATAATCCAATAGATAGATAGATATTTGTTTGAAACCAAACACAAATCCAGGATATAGATTTTGTAGATAAGATAGATAAGATATGTCCCTATTCAATTTCCCATTGGTATCAAGTTTTGTGTTCATTACAAAAATAAACTTTTTTTTTCCCCTGCTGATACTTTCTTCTTTGAATGAGGAAATCCAATTTTTTAAATAGTAAATTTCAAAATCTGTAGCCTGGTAATTTCCTCTGATCTTCTTCATAAGAACAATTATCTATGCCAGGCGTTTCTTTTTAATGCAAATACAAAATCTATTTTGCAGTCCTGTGGCTTTTTGCCAAGGAAAAAATATACAATCTACAAACAATTTTTAATGAAAATGTTTTTCAAACTTTGAAATAACATTTATTCAGATACAATCTGCATTTGGGGGCTGTAGTTTTATTCGTATATTCACAAGCTTTATAGTATCTCCGGCCAAATTTTCTATTTGATAAAATCTTTCTTATCAAATAATTTAATGAAATTCTTGTTTAACGAAAAGATCCGTTCAATTGGATATCCCCGATTCAACCGATCAATCGTTATTACTTTTATCTAAGCCGATAATTTCTGTCTATATTCATTAAATCAAATCGTGTCTCAAATGAACGAATTAATTAAACGAGTCCTGATGATAGGAAATATGGATAGCTATGGATTATATCGTTTGTTTTGCGTTTTAAATTACCATGGAAATGAAATGTTATGACAAATTCAAAGAAGGGTTGAATATTTGCAATCTCGGTTTCAGTCACTTTAGAAAACTTGTTTACTATTTTAATTTGAATTTTAGCATCCTAAATGCATTGAAAATCTCATTTTAACATTATCCATATGAAGCTTATGAACACTTAAATTTAATATCCGGCTCACAGTATTTTTTACCCGCCAGTTTTTGACTAAACGGCAATCCGAAAGCTCAGTGAATTTCAAACTGTGGAAGATTCTTTCTTCCTGACCTTCCTCTTCTTCTTTCGGTTATTACTACTACTACTACTACTGAACTCCCAACTACTACTACTTTAATCAAATATGTTCTGTCCCTCTAGGTCATCGATATTATCCTAAAATTTTCAGAGAGCGATGTTTTATATTGACAATTAGGTCTCAGCAATTTAATGTCCTCTAAATCACGTTTCTCAATTATATATAACCCTCTGGCATCTCATTTTAACAGATATATTTACCAAAATTACATAAATATATATATATATAAATATTATATATATATAATATATTCAAAATAATCGTTATTGGCTTCAACCTAATTTACGATCCTCCAGACGACTTCGGAATCTTCTTAACGATCTCAGATAGATATAGATATATTTTTTGATTTGTTGAAAGCTTCTTTTGCCATAATCCTCAAAATGGCTTAACAGCTCATCATTAGTGTTATAGATGGATAATTTTGATGTTCCCTCGACTCGAAAAACTTTCCTCATATGAACATAATCAAATCAAGGGGTTCTTTTTTATCATTTATTCCCAATATTTTTTTTTTATGTCTACTCTTTGATGTAAAACATTTTCATTTGGTCGTGAGAAACTGTCTTTATTGATCATGAAGCCATAAAAACCCAAACACTGCGTTCTCCTGTTCTTCATCTGTGGCTCCTTTTATGAAGGTACAGTATTATACAATATATGTTTCATTATTTTTTATGTTGCCAGAAATTCTTGTTTTTTATTAACTGTGTTCCATATATGAAAAACTCTTCACCCACGGCAGTATTTCATTTACTGAAGTGATTTGATGCAGGCGTCCGTGTTTCAATTAGTTGAGTTTTCATGTCCCTTCTTTATTATGTGTCCCACACATTTCTGTTTCTTAGTGTTTCTTTGCTTCCTATTTTCCTCAAAGTTTCTCCGGTGCTCATATTTCATGTCCATGGCATTTATAGCATCCATCTTCCAAACAACTTATCAATCGCTATTAGACTCATCATCTCAGGTGAATCCTCCCAGATATGGGGAAAATATTCAACTGTTCTCAGAATGACACCCAAACAATTTTAAAGGTTCGCAATACATATTTATGGAGCTAATATATTTTTTAAAAGCGCCGGACCTATAATACAAGCAGTAAACCGCGTAACGGAGTAATTACGACCTAGTTGAAGCCATAACGTTCAAAATATTTTTTCTCATCTAGCCGGTATAAAAAATAAAATCCAGAACTATACGAGTGATAGATCTACAGACAATTTCAGACTGTCTTGGTTTCTAAGGAATTTTTTTATCTTTTAATTATGTCTTGAAGCATTTGAAGACTGGATCTTTTGTGCCAGTCTTATCTTCGTCAAAGCAACAAATGAATGCGCATGCGCAAAATTGAAAATATAACATGGCGAAAATTTAGCCATCGCACCTTGCACTAGAGAGAATTATCGAACTGTATAATCCAACTTGGAGAAAAGGGGTCTTCAGCAGTTTATACATATTTGTTTGAAACCAAACACAAATCCAGGATACTAGATTTTGTCTGACTAATCCGTCTCGTCGTTCTTGCTGACTTTCGATTAAGATCATGTCCCTATTCCAGTAATGAGCGGTTCTCAGTGATATAATTGCCAATGCTGATCATTGTAAGTGTTCGGAAAATGGTGATTTTCTAAGCATAGCTTAGATGTGGCGCAAGGCTGAAAGTATGGTCACCAAGTGAGGATCGAACTCATTCGTAACTGAATTAGCGAGATAAGCTTGCTAATCATTACACCGCGTCAAATTACCTAAATGGTGGGAAATGTGTACAAAACTACAAAAACACAATTAGATAAAAGCGTAACTATGTAATAATTATTAATAAAAAATGATACCTAAAACAAGATAGTGGAAATTCATGGGTGATAAGTAAAAGCCTATTAATGTCGGATATTTATAAACCTATAATTAATGCTGGATTTTTAAAAACCGTTAAATAAGATTAACTCCAATTCCGGGCTATTCATTTGTATTCACCTCCTCATTTATAGGCACTGAAAAGGTAAATATTTGTTTCTTTAAATAGCCGTGTTGACGGCAATATAAACACTTGAGCGACAACCAGTAATAAATAAATAAAACTCTGAATTTCACTTTTTAGTGAAAAAAAATAACAGAAAGCCACACTCCTATGTTTCAAAATATACAACATTTCTTCTCTCGCACTTCTCACTTGAGGAAATGTCTGTTTTTAGTCAAGTTTGTTCTTCAAAAATTTAAATTCAATTCTAAACATTATGCTCTCTCTTTTAAATCGTCTTCATTGTTTATCCTTAATAATAATCTATTTTTTCTCTTATTCTCGTACATTCAATAACCCGTTGCATCTTAGTGGTTTTATTGTCTTGCTTGTGTTAACATGATTAAAAATGCATTGTAATTCACGGAGAGTAAAGAAAAATTATCTGCGGAGAGGCCTGTTGCGATCAAAGCTTGTTTATTTCTTTCTCAACGATACAATGTCAAAGATGAAGTGAAAAGGACCAAACCAAGTGGCAGGTATTTGATTCATAATATATTGTTAGGATCATTAGATATTTTAGACAGTTATAATTTTCTCAAGCGACAGCCATTAATATTTTAGACAAATTCATAACTATTGTGAAACCTATCTGCATTGAATTTAATTATCCTTATTTTTTATTTACACTATTTAAATTTGGATTATTGTCTTCATCTTAGTTGTTGTTATCACAACGTTTCAGCCATTGTGACACACGACCTTCATCAGGTGTATAGCGAGCTGGATAAACTAATTCCATATCCTATGTCTAATCATATCTCGTCTAGTTCTTACTTTTAGTTCTGTTCAGTTATTGCTCGCAATGTTTCTACTGAATTCTAATACACACTGCTCGGATCAGGATTTAACTCACAATCACTATGTAACCAAATTCAGAAAACAACGCTTTAATATACTTGGCTAATCTCCAGGAGGTTTAGGACATGGAATTGTAAAGTTAACCTGCCGGCTGATTAGTGCTGCTGTTGTTGTGCTTGATTGCTGCTGCTGTTGAAGACTTACTGTCATTTGCCTTTCTTTATTAAGTATCCTATTTTTTTATTGGGTGGAATCATTTAGAATCCCTTCTGACTCAATTTCCGATTCTTAATAAATTCCCTTATTTTGAGAAGGCTCAAACTTTCTCCATTATTAGAAATTATGGTCACTTCCGTTGCTCATAAATAAGACCATTTCTCCTGCTCCTCTACTTCTATCTTTAGAAGGAAATTCGTGTGCAAGTCGTTACTCAAAATCCATAAATACCACATTTTTTTAATTTTATTTGTCCATTTCTTTATCTGTTGTAGATTTATTTATTTATCTGTCTGTTATGTCCATATATTTTCTAAATTCATGCAAAATGAAGAAAAAAATCCGCTTGATAAGGTCTTTCAAATTTCCAAAGTAACACGCATCTACTACTTGCTTTTAAAGTCCTATTACAAAAGAGTTTTACCTTGCCACAGGTTTTTAAAGTTTTCTTTATAGTTGTGTACGAAATCTTAGCTTTAAGGTACAATGCTATATGTAAATCCTGTACGCATTCTATATCTATCTACCTTTTATTAAAAATCTGGTAAAAATGATTTAAATGTTTGTAGTTGGAACACTATATATCTACGTTTGGGGACTGAATTCGGTTAAGAATTGCCTTATTTCTTGGAGGCATTTAATCAAAGAGAAAGGATTCTTATGAGTGATGGAATCAGTAACAAAACTAATGTAATTTGTAATTCGAATCCGATACATTACTTGGAACTGACTCAGCCAATGATGTCTTTCATAAGAAAAGATGCATTTGCTCCATTATCCCTGGGCCTAACAGGTAATTGCGAATTTCTACTTTGTCCAACTTTTATATAGCCATTCTATTTCATGTTCCCTTTTGATGCACAATAATTTTCTTGTTTTATCTTAGTCTCCGTTTTTGTACGCGTTCAATTTAGTGGGGGCGTTTGGGTGAAAGTAAATTTAATCTTCTTTTGAACGATTTTTCGCCGATTTTACTCTTTGTCTCTCTTTCGCTTTTCCAGTGTTTTTCAGTTCTTTGTCTCTATGCTTTATTCAGACATTGCTTCCATTCTCGCGCCATTTTGCAAATTTCCTTCGTTCTACCATTACAATATTTCTTTTTTTGATTTTCGTTAGATTCTTCATCTCCCTTCTATAATTTCCTGGTTCATCTTCAATAATTTCTTTCTTTCTTATTAACATTTGCCTATCATTATACTTTGCGTAACAATTATAAATAATAATAATTATTATCATTTTCGTCTTTCTCTCTAATTTTCGTTTTCAAAAGGATATCTTGAATTATAAGTGTTCCCTATCAAATCGTACGACCTCAAACAGATTTCACTTTTCACAGAATATTTTCATTTTCACTCATTGCACATTCCTGAAACCGTTAGATACTAAGCGTTATTTCGATTTTCTTAATGTAGGATTTTCGGATTGGTGTCACAGATCCCAACACAAAAATGCTACCTGGGACAATAGTTGCTGAATGCGTCACAATGTGTCATTTCGAATTATTATTATTATTATTATTATTATTATTATTATTATTATTGTTGTTGTTGTTTTTTCATTTTCTTTGATTTCTGGTGTGTACTTATTTCTTTCCGGAGTCCCGACGTGACATCTAAGCTCAGAAATGGCATCATGATATTTTCCACTAAGAAATTAAAAAGAAAAACAAACACACTCATATTTTACACACATGAAACCCTTCGTAAGGTGTGGGCTGTATACGTGAGAACATTTTTTTTTAATTGTGTAAGGCGTGGTCTACCAGGAACTCCTTCAATGAGTCTACTAGAATCTTTTCCAACCAGTCTGAGGGCCCAATTACAACAGGGATTGTAGATGTTCACATGTGCCACATTTTTGAGATTTTGATTTCAAGGTCTTTATATTTCCATTTCAATGTCTTGAGATTTCGATTTCAAGGTCCTTATTATTATTATTATTATTATTATTATTATTAAAAGAAAAATTATTGTCGTAAATGTCCAATATATTTAAAGCTTAGAGGAGAACGTGACTTAAGAAACGAAAAAGCAGAAAAAAGCCACGGTGTTTAACAATATTAAGCAACGCCTGTCTTCAAGTTATGTTTAAAAATTGCATATACATATAGAAATATAAAAATATTCATAACAAACAAAAGTCATTGTACAAACGTCGCTAGCCTTGAGAAAAACGCTTCTATTGCTAAACAACGTGACAGCGTGCTGTCAAATTATTGTTGAATATTTTTAAACACTCTATCTTTTCTTTTTTCTTGTCTTTTTCTTTTCTTCAATCGCGTTTTTCTCTGTGTATATTACCATTACTACTACTACTACTACTACTACTAACAATAATAATAATAATAATAATCTCCAATTAAAATTAAGATTAATCAATGTGTAGGGTGTAACTTTTAATTATTAATATTTATGAAACTTTGATTTGTCAATGACCATGCTTATATATTTTGTAAGAAGGGGTTAGTCTCAATACATCACAGTGTGGTGGTTGTGCTAATAAAAATGACACCCGGGCCTGAAGTTGAGTATTCTTGGAGTGATTTCACGCTCCACGGGAGGGATGAGTCGACATAAGATGTTAACAGAATAAGTTCCACATGAAATATACTTTTAACCAATGATAATTTAAAAGTTATTTATTTTAATTTTGAGACCCAGAGTTTCCTTATCGTATAGACGTTTGGTCAGCTATTGTAAATAATCAGAATATTCAAACTACGAATTGGAGATGCCAACTTCAGACAAGTACAAAAGTTTAAATATCTTCGAAGTGCTTTTAACTGAGTGTGGAAAAATGAGTCACCGAAATGTAGACACCCATTGTAATAGCAAACTATTAATTCCTGAATCTCAGTTTAGTACTAAGAAATAGGAACATTTCATCTGAAACAAACAAATGCAAGCTCAGCTGTTATATAATATATCTATATGGAAGGGAATAGCGGGCCATCTTTTCACAGATGAGGAGAAGAATGGAAGCAATTGAAATATGTTTCTAAGGACGGAGATTGAGGATAATATGCAGTGAACATGTGAGAAACAGCAAAGTTTTATGCAAAGTATAAATAAAATGGATGTTTATACTTAGAACGAAAAAGAGACGATAGAAATGTCTAGGCACATAACGAGAAAAGATGACTTCGAGAATTTGAGACTCACATGATTTTGTTATAGAATGCGAAGACCAGGACTAAAATGGTCAGCGATTGGTCTGTGAGTCTCATAGATGTGTTATTCTGACAGTGATGGGTTGCCTTTGTGTGTGTTTTGGTTATTAGTCGAAACCGTCTCGAATTCAACTGAGAAATTTGCAAGAAATTTGAAGCGTCGATACGCTTTCACATCCAGGCTCGACACACCGACTAAGATCACACGATGATTCAGCGTCCGTCATGCGTCTCCATGACGTCATTCCTCCCGTTGCTTCCTAGAATACAACCTTCACATCTGTCCCGTTCTTCTAATAAAAAACGAATAAGCAATTTCCTTTTTGTTTACACTATTATTTATAGTAGTGTGTCGAGCCAGAGACGGCATAGAATGCAACAACTTATTGAAGACAAAAGGGACAACAGTAGACAGCAGGCCATTACAAGAACAGTTTGTGTGTTTGAATGCTTAATATGGAAAAAGAAAACGTTTCTAAGTAATCAAATGACAGGAAATTGTGGAGAGCCATGATCGCCCAGGTCATGATGAGACACGGCACATAATGATTTTTCCTATGAATTATTTTTCAGATTCTCCAGAAGATCGTTAATAAAAAATAGAAATGATGAATATATATTTTCATTAGCTGAAATAATAGGTTTTTGAGTAGCTGTCGAGAGACTTATGATTTCACCGTGTTTTTGATAAATCTGAAGCATTTTACCCGATGTCTTTTATCGCTTTTGCGTTAAATTAATGAAGTTTCAAATAACCAACCTGTAACACATAAAGGTAATGAAATAGTCTTTATTAAATTACGGGTTATTTTAGAACGACGATATCATAGGTTATAAATCCAACCTCATTGAATAGATCGATCTCGAAATATCGCTAAAATACCGCATTTCAAATTCGATTAACTCTTTATACATCGGAAACGCATTAAAAGAAAACTCGTCCGTATTTTTGCCCTATTATCATGGCCGACTACAATCATTTTTGTCTGTATTCAATATAATAAGATAAAAAGCCAAATTGCATATGTCTGATTAATTTTGAGAAGCTAAATCAGGAAACGGAAGAAAAATCAAAAAAAAATATTAGACGAATTCACCTCGCTGGCGTAAGGCCTCGGATGTTTTCATCCTCACAATAATTGCTCTTTCTTAACGAAATATTTTTGCGGTAGAATTAAATTGAATAAATTACCGTCCATCGTGAATGCGATATTTAAAAACTCAGAACTCGACTAATTCACCAGCTATAAAATGTGAGACATTATTACAGACAACTAAAATGAGGTAACCGTCTCCCTAAAAATGGCTAAATTTCTCATTTATATTCCCAACTAAAACTTATAATTTAAGCAGAAATGTATTATAGTTTATGCTACTGACAACATCATCTCTTGAATTTATTAAGTGGGGATTCTACCTTTAACTGTGAGTGATATATTTCAAGAGCCCCATCGGATGTCTGAAGCCTGCATGCACGTATATTATACTAGATATATTATTTTTGATACGGTGTGCTTTATACTGCTCAGCCACGTACGATGTGCGTCACAACCCAGAAAGGTCGTATTTTCCCTTTAAAGAATATGCGTCACCTCGTTCAGATTTTTTTCGGAAGCCGTATCTGGTCAGTTTCGTATCTGAGAGGTAAACTTTGTAATCTGTAAAGAATTAATGAACTTAGTTTGAATTCGACATTTTCAAACGTTATTTTTTTTAGATATTCTTGTTTAAGTTTAAAGTATTTTAGATTTAAACAGTATTTATTCTGTCTGCTAACGGGTGCACTCAAAAAAAACGGGGAAGACACACATTTTTTTCTCAATGGCACAGGTAGACAGACAAAATAATCTGTATTTGAAAGAAATAACGAGTATCTACTAACAAAAAGAATATCACTAAAAAGTAATTGAAGTAATATTCTTATATATATATATATATATATATATATATATATATATATATATATATATATGAATTATCCCTCTGTGGATGACTATATATATATATATATATATATATATATATATATATATAAATGTGTGAACATTTAGATTATATCACTTAAAGGAAAATATGAATAAGGCAAAAGGTAAACTGACACGATTCGTCCTCTAAAGGACTTAATCAAGCCAAATGCAAATTTTAAACATTGAAATT
This sequence comes from Acanthosepion pharaonis, assembly GCA_903632075.3. Taxonomy (NCBI): domain Eukaryota; kingdom Metazoa; phylum Mollusca; class Cephalopoda; order Sepiida; family Sepiidae; genus Acanthosepion; species Acanthosepion pharaonis. The sequence goes on from CAHIKZ030005536.1 coordinate 523,779, forward strand.
GTGTCCCTTCTTGTCCTCCATAGTTTGATTGACGTTTCCGCTTACCTCATGAATATTTATAAACGTTTCTAAACTTTAAAAATTTGAAAAAAAAACCCATTGTTGCCCCTGTATATAAACACTTGTTAAAAAACAAAATCCTTGCATTTGCGTTGATAATGTATTTTAGAGTACAACAAACGCGTCGATTAAAATACGTTTTTTTTTATATATATATATATATATATATATTTATATATAAGGCATAAAAATATATATTTTTGTTTATATAGTTATATCGACCGGTTTCGTCCCTTCTCGTATATCATTTTATGAAGAAAAAAACTTCTGTGATGGGTGACATGAATGAATGGACAGGGAAGGAAGGAAAGATAAAATTATTGCTAGAAGCGCAGAACATCAGGTCCAAGCAAACAATCTTTGCAAACAAAGAGTGTTTGCTTGGACCTGTGTAGCACCTTGAGATGGAAAATTATCTTGCGAACAGACTGTCCAGTTAAATCCATCACAGAGTTTTTCTTTATAAAATTGTCAATGTTAAGACCCTGAAAAAATTCGGTCAACTGAAAATTTTTTATTTTAAACTTATCGACAACACTAGTTTTTAATGCCTTATATATATATATATATATATATATATATATATATATAAATTTTATTTGTACGAGTTCGTGTTTTTGTGTGCAGTGTAGAAATACTAAAAAAAAAAATGGTTAGCAATTTTTATGTAAATGCAAAAATACATATTTATAGTACGAATACCAATTTTCATAATGAAAAATACCAGCAATACATTTTTGTAAAATATATATACATTATATTACCAGCAATTTTGTAGAATAAATTACTAATGCTCCCAAGAAAATTAAATTTAGGCATTAATTGACCCATAAACGGTTGATACGCCGCATGATAGTTCAAAATCTGACAATGATATCAAGTGACGGTTATTATTGAATATCGTTCACCTTGGGATCCATGCACATCTTCCATGAGTGTTCCTGTGTTTAGATGTTTTCTTCACATTAGTCAAACTTTCATCAAAAGCAGATATGACCTTATATCTTACGGTGGCCGCTTAAAAATACCCACCACTGTAAGCGTGAATATTCGTATGTGTAATGGATAACGACTGGGAATTGTAAATCAGAAATCTGAGTTCTATTCTCGGTCGATTTCGTGATTTGTGAAGGGTTTAATTGGTCGAGGAAGCATAGTTTCATGAGTCAGTTTATGAAGTATGTTATGTATATAGAATTGCCCGGATTCATTTATGTTTACTTTCAGCTTACATTTAGAACATTGAGGAAGATAGACTGATTCAACTCCGTGGAGGTGGCAAATCTAGTGCGGCGAGGCTTACTAAACGTATGACTTGAAATTTATAATTGGAGGAGTGAAGAGAAAATATTAAATGTATTTTATGCCACTTTGTTTCAAAGAAAATGTGCCTTTCTCGGGAGTTTTCATGCAAGTCCACATTCAACAAAATAATCTCTGGAAAATTAACAATTTTTTTTTTTTTAATTTGGTTATTTGATACACGAAATACTATGCTTTGATACTAAATCAACTAATGTTATTCAAATAAGTGGAATACTTTCAGAAAGTAAACATTAAAAAAAGAATAGAGGAAATTAATTTATCGCACTCAAAATTCTTTCCGTCCAGATTCTAAGATTTTTGTCATGAGAAATAATAATATTATTCACATCATGGACATTTGACATACATAATAATCAAAAGTATATTTTTGACATATCAATAGAGATTTGTTCAAATGAAACGTGATTTTATTCCATCTTCAAATATGATATTTTTAAAATACATTCTTTTTTTTTCGTTTTATATTTCTTTTTCTAAACTATCACTTTCTGTTTCTTTAAATCTTTCTATCTTTCACTACATGAACTTTTTGCTTCAACATTTCTAATCGATTAGTCCGACATTTTCTTTCGACATCTTTTTTTCAGTTTCTTTTTCTATCTTTCGTTTTTATTCACATTACCGGAAGAATTGTTCATTCTATTCATTTTCTTCTTTGATTGGTTTTAAGCTATCAATTTCTTTTTTTTCTTTTGATAAAAAAATGATTTTTTTTCTCTTTCACCCTCTGTTTTTATCCCCCTTTTCATCCATTTTTTTTCATCCTCGTATTCATAAAAAGTATTATTTATACGAAAAGTATAGACTTTGTAATATATTCAACGAACTGCTTTTCGATCGCCTGTTCTCATTTTATATCAACCCCAACCCCAATCAAATCAACCTTGTACGCTATAATAGCATTGGCCGTCCGGAACGGTTGCACATGACAAGCCACATGAGATTAACTTGATGCATACCGCTGTCTCTTTGATGTTTGCATTACGAACCCCCATCAGCAATGATTACAAGACGAGAGGAAGAACGCGTACAGCCAATCATAGCACGTTATGGCTTGTAGTCATTCGCCGGCAGGAGTGTGCTTACCTGTCGGCCATTGTGAAGATTTGGTGCTGGCTGATGAGTTTGGCAGTCTCATACGACTGAGACTAGACAGATAGAACAACATATAGGCCGACAGGCACAATTGCTTGCATTACCTGTGGGCCGGCGCCAAGTGTTTTTTTTTCTTTATTGAACATAAAAAAGTAAATAAGTAAGTAAAGAGAGAGAGAGAAAAAAAAAAGACAAAACAAAAGTAAAAAACAGAAGGAACATGTCGGTTCGTGAGCAGGGGAATCAATGAGTGTTTCAAAAAAGATGAAACCAAGAGTTCTTAAGAAAATTGAATAGAAGAGAAATGCTACTACTACTACTACTACAAATACTACAAATAATAATGATTCTAATAATCATATTAATGATAATAACAATTATCATCATTAACAGTCGTAGTAATTTTATGATGATTCTTCTTTGTGATGAGTCCCTTCAGAATGTGAACGATCATGTCTCTCCACAATTTCCTGCCCTTTGTAACTATTAGTAAATTTTGTATTTTCGCTAACAGTAAATAATTACATAAAGGAAGAGAAAAACACATCAAGAAAAAGAAGTTACTTGTCCGTTTGTGGGAGTGCATCAGTGTGTTTCAAGAAGATTAAACCAAGAGATGTTAAGAAATTTAAATAGAAAAAATATTCCTATAATGCAAATATTAAATTTTAAAACATTTACATTGCTTTAATACTTTAGATTATTCAAGTGGAATATTCTAGAATGTTCCAATAATTTTATCTGTATTTACTTTTAGCCCAAAAATACAAACAAAGGATTCTGCAATTGATATTTTGCAGGAAGTTTATCATCATGGCAAGAGGTAAATAATTAACAAATTAGCAAAAGGAACTGATTGCTAAATTCTGCAAAGAAGGAAAAAGTTACAGGAATGTCTCAGACTATCTGAATATTCCATTTACTACTATTAGTTCATTCATTGCAAGGTATAAAAAAACTCAAAACTGTTGAAAACCAAACAAGAACAGGTGCTGCACCGAAGATTACTGCAAAATCTTCGAGGATATCAATGCATCAAATTAAACACAATCTAATGGTTACTCGTCATGAGTTGCAGGATATTTCTTTTACAAGAGTCTGCGCTACTAAACGGAGAATAAGGAAAGTAATTCATAGGAACAATCTAAAGTCACGCTTCCTTCGTAAAACTCCACTGCTATTGAAAAGACACAAAAATGCCAGATCGAAATTGGTTCGTGAAAATAAAGAATAAAGTAATATCGTTTTGGGAAAGAGTATTATGGACAGACGAAACCAAAATTGAGTTGTTTGAACGTAATAGTAGAAACCATGTATTGAGGAAAGATGGCAATACCTTCAAATATATGAACACACTTCCAACAGTGAAATTTGGTCGTGGCAGAATCATGGTTTGGGGATGTATTTCTGCAAAAGGTACTGGCATCTTATCAATAATAGATGGTAGAATGAATGACGAGCATATCAAAATCATTTGGAAGAAAATTTAATGATTCCGGTTGAAAATCTTGAACTTCTTCCTGACTGGATTTTTCAACAAGATAATGATCCTAAGCACCCAGCAAAATCTAAGAAATGACTTGCTGAAAATAATGTAAATATCCTGATATGGCCAATCAGTCACCAGATTTAAACCTAATCGAGAATCTGTCGAGAGTTCCAACAAATATTCAGATCTGAAGATCATATACGAAGAATGGAACAAAATTCCAACTAAAATTTGCAAATCGTTAATTGAGAACTACAAGAAGAGGCTGGTTGCTGTAGAAGTGACATAATGGTTATTCTAAAAAGTATTAAATGAAAATTATGTATTTTGTTTGTCTTGTGCGAATACTTTTTCACCCATTAAAATGGAGAAATGACATTTAATTCTATTAAATCAAACATTTTTTGTTTTCTATGTATATTGAATTATTATACATATGTGTACATTTAATTATATGAAAAGTATATTTATTCATTAGTTGGAAATACAATAAATTAAAAATTTATATGTGTACGAATATTTATTTCCGCCGCAGTATATATGGCTATACTAAGCGAGACGGGATAGGAAGATGAACAATGGCTGGCTAGTTAATGTCAATTAAGTAAGTTAATGTAAATTAAGTAAGTTAATGTTAATTAAATAAGTTAATGTTAATTAAATAAGTTAATAGTAAGTTAACAATTTAAGTTGGTAAGTTAATGGAGTTACGTTTTCTGGTAGAGTATGAGGAGGGAATAAACGAAAGATGGAGAGACAAAATGGAATAGAAAGGCGTCAAGCATGCTATTAATTATATTCTTGATATAAAGAGAGAGAGGAAAAATAAATAAAAAAATAAAATGATGTAAAATATATATTTTTCATTCTTTGTTAAATATAAAACGAAACTTAATTCCCAACTGTATCTTTTAGTGATGGATATAGACCTACATTGGATGGACATTTATTATTATTTTAGATCCATCGTAAAATTATTATCTTAATCAACATGGAAGTAAAATAACTAAAGTGGGTTAATGTTTGGAGCTAGTATAATGATAGGGCACTTCAACGCAATTATGGTATCCAAATATATATTGTAATTAAGCAGAATAAACTCATTATTCATAGATTTTTTTTCTCTTCTATGCATCGTGTACTTTCAAGATATAATAATAATGACTCTTCCAAAATTCGTGACCATTCTGTCACTTTTTTTAATCAATTCAACCCCAGGAAAAGAGATAACGTCATGGAGAACACAAGAGGCTACTGGAAGGAAAAGTCTTTGGAAGGAACTGGAAACAGTTTAATAGTACATTTTCAGAGTTAGGCAGAGACGTTAGGTATATGGAGTTGAAGTTGAATTTAGAAGGAACCGAACATCCAATCTTAAACACGAAACAAGGGATAAATATCTACATCTGCTCAACAAATGTGGAGAAGTCTGAACCGGACACTTGCTCTTAATAAAGTTTATATCTTTGTTACTTCTCTTAAACACATTTCTGCCATCCTAGGGGTGCTATTCACTGTTTACCTCTGTCTTGCTTGCCTTTAATTTTTGTATATCAAATTTTCAAAGCCCTCTTTTCTCATTGTGTGCCATAGAAATTTCAACTGTTTCTTCCTGAGGCAAGTGTAAGTCGACAATATGTGACTATTTACTCTATAACTTTGTAGTTTCTCATATGTTCGATCTATTACATACTCAGCATCCTTTTGTAGAACCACTTTTCTGTTGCTTCATGTATCTTCATCATCTATAAGGAGATTATCCAGGATTAACTATCATATAAAAGTGCTGAAATAACATTACACTTTTTTTCTATTTTCATTGAATATTTTCCTGTTTCTTAATACGTTGCTTATCTTTTGAAGTCATTTTTCTCTATCCAAATTTACCTTCGAATTTCAACTTTTTTTCCTCTGTTAAAGCATTTCCCAGATATTTAAATAGTTGTATTTGTTTGGTTTTGGTATTTGCAATTTGCATGTTGGGCTCTTCCAAGTCTTTGCATTCAGTCTTCTTGTAATTGATGTTTACGTTGTTTTTCTCTCGATTTCCTTCACCAATTTCTATAGTTGTACTTGCAGATTCCTTTCTATGTCTGGCATCAACAATTTCATATGCATTTCTTATGCTGTTAAAATTGTGATTGTCAATAATGAATCCTGGTAGTACTTCTTATTCTCTCAGAATCGCATAACTGTATAGTTTGAATAAAGCCGGTGAGAAACACATATTTGTTTTGAACCACTTTCTGTTTTCTCAGGTTTATTTCATTCATTTTCTACCTGTATGCAGACGGTTTTATAAGTTCTTGATTTTCCAAATATCCTTGCCAAATATTTCAAGGTTACATAGCAATTCCAACAAAAAAACAACAACAAAAAAACAATCACCTTACATATTCTGCAATGCTGAATATTTCCCGCGTTGTCATAATTGTTGCAAAACTACAAATAAAGGAATATGTCACAGCTTCTCTAAATAAAAATTCAACAGATAACTTATGATGTATCAGTAAAAGCGATTAATATATGAAAACAAAATATAATTGAGTTAATAAAAACTGTTGCAAATAGCGTTGAAAAAATACAAATTAATCAAAATCAATACATTAATGAATATTATAGAATGTGAAGATGTAACATGTATATTAATAAAATAATAATTAATTAGAGAATTAATAAATACTGTATGCATCACATTTGTTTATTTGGCGTGTATGTTTCGTGGTTATTTCTAAACGAAAAAATATAATGCATTTGAAAATGCAAAATAATCCATTATAAATAGTTTTAATAAAGATATCGGTTATAATCTGCAACTCTCACAATATTATACTTATATAAATATATGTATATTCTGAAAGTTCTACCAACATGTATATTATTGTGTTAACACTAAATGACATAGTAACATATGAAACAAAATACATATGCGTGCATGTGTGAAAATTGTTTCTACCCATATACTGCTTCAGACTCGCATACTCCCACGCACATACACACAGGTATAAAGGTAATGATGACGTCAATCACTGCAGGAAACTGGTTGGGTTTGCTTGCTTGCGTGCAGTTCCATTCAGAATGATATTTGAATTTCATGAATAAATGAATGCAGGTAAAGCACAACCGCCCCGTCATATATATATATATATATATATATATATATATATATATATATATATATATATATATATATATATAATACGTGACCACTTTTATTTTGAGGATACCCTATTGCGGACAGCCGCCCAACCGCATTTGTGTTTGTTCAACACCCACAGAGCCCACTTGTGATTAATACCGCAATTATTCTGAGCAGACCTTATTTACTGTTTCTGGGAGATCTAGCGTGATCAACGATCTGAACAAAGTCAGCATGCTCAAACACTCGGTCACGATGACTTGTGGCTTCCCGCTAACGTACCTATCGGCATCACCGCAAGCGTTCCGTCGACCCAAATTCACACACAAGGCATAGGTGAGCGGAAGGTATGTTTTTCGGTAACTTTCCAAAGGTGCCGCAACCTGGAATCGCTCCTCACCACACACACATACAGACTGATTACATCAGGATGTCTACTTCCTGAAAAAATCGACATTGTAACATTCGAACCAGGTGTCATGGTCAGAAATCGAACGTTTTAACCACTCGGTCATCATACATAAAGAGAGAGAGAGAGAGAGAGAGAGAGAGAGAGAGAGAGAGAGAGAGAGAGAGAGAGAGAGAAAATAAAGACTGTAACTTTCCCAAAATCATAATTTGTAAATAATCATATAGGCTATATCACAACATGTTTGACACGAAGACGCACACTACATCTTTCTGGCCATAGCTCAATTAGGTTTCATTTAAATGCTCATGGAGTCCTACCGGACCCTATTCGTAACAAAATTTTTAACAATACAAATATAATAGTATCATCTACATGCAAAAAAGACTAAAAATAATGGAAGCCTTGTTAATAAAAACAAAACACTTAGTAATATCAACTATGAACATGGATACAATATCTTGACAGTGTTTTGAATATATAAACATTATATAAATACAAATATACAACAATCTGTTTCTTGGTACCAGTTAATATATTTAAACATTGAAAATGGCTAAATGTGTAGACGAAAGCGTTTGGATAAAAAGAACAATTGGACAGTTTTTACATAATTTTTCACAAAAAGAAAAAATATTAGATCACATGAAAAATTGTATAAAAATCTAAATCCAAGCACCTTGTCTGTCGTATCCAATGATATGAGCATGAAAGAATGATTGCTGCCTAAATACACACACACACAAACATATATATATATATGTGTGTGTGTGTGTATCTTTGTGTGTGTGAATATCTATCTATCTATCTATCTATCTATCTATCTATATATATATATATATATATATATATATATATATATATAGATAGATAGATATAGATAGATAGATAGATAGATACACAAAAGAATTATTTAACTGTAATTTTCCCCGACTCCGCAGTTTCGTGGTAGTATGTCTAATTTCAAGGGATTAATCCGTATATTAATTATTTACAGTTGTAACGTTTTCTTTTCAATTTTCATATATGCGTCTATTTTGACACTATGTGAATATGTGTGTGTATGTATGTATGTATGTATTGTGTTTATTATATAGTATTATATTATTATTTAATTTATATTATTTTCTGTTGTATTTATTATATTATATTATATTAGTATGTAAGTTGTAGAGTAAATATTTATTAGCATATCTCTTGTGTAATTCGATTATTGTATTTTATCAAACATTTTTTTCTTCTGAACACATATTATTATTACTATGATATGGGGGCACTTTTTTATGATTTTCCATTTAATTTTAGTTGATATTTTTTGTCTTTTTGACTCCAGGTATATTTTGATAATGTCGTGGTATCTGTGTATCAGTCTATTTTAAATTACATATTATGATTATTAAATCTTTCTTTAAAAGTTGTTCCAGTCGCTCCTATATAAACTTTTTCTTCTACGTTAATGTTATTAGATGCAGTTGATTTATATATTATATTATTAGTGATGCATTTATTATTAAGTGGGCAGGTGTTTTTATTTCGGCAATTACAATTATTGTTGATATTTTGTGGAGAAAATAATAAATAAACAAACTTAAAAATAAACAAAATAATAGCAATTACAATGGCAAACATTGTAATTGCTATTATTTTGTTTATTTTTAAGTTTTTTTATTTATTATTTTCTCCATATTATTCATACAATTATAACATATTTTAATTGGATTTTTATTAATGATTTTTGATAGTTTACTGCATTTAGGAAACTGTTTTCAATTAATTTAAAAAAAAATACGTTTCTATTTTTGTTTTTTTATATTATTATAAGGTGGTATAAACCAGATTATATTTCTTTTATTTTTGTATATATTATTGTTAGTTAAGTATTCTAATTTATTCTATTTTAACCACTTTTTCTAAATGCTGAATTATATATATATATATTTATTTTCATTAAATATTTTTACATTGCTAGAATTAAATGCAGTTCTTTATTAAGATATATTGGTATAAACTGGGCGTGTGAAATGAATTTGTGTGTATATATATGGGATTATTATTTGTTTTCTTATATATATTTTTTATGTAATATTTTTTAAATTAAATTTTATGTCGAGAAATTTTACTATAAGATTATTACTAATAAGTTTACACTTTTGTATTTCAAGATCTTTTGTGTCATTTTCGTAATTATATCGGTTAAAATGAGATGACAGTATTATTTTCATTTTTGCGTAATTTAGACGACAATCGCACCCAATTTATGTGTGTCTGTCTCTGTGTGTGTGTGTTAGTGTGTGTGCGCGCATGCACGTTTTCGAGTTCGTGAATCTTAGTGTGACACACTTTTGAACTTTATATCTCTATCATTGTGGAATCAGGCCGACTCCGTGAGCAAATTAAAACGATTCCGGGTGGGAAGTGGACCCACAATCCTACAATTTTGAATGCCCATGTTTTCATTCCTGTGATCATTTCGACGATTTTTTACGTGAATTTTTGCGACAATTTTTTTTTGTACGATAACAATTTTTATAACTTGGAAATAAATTTGGAAATAAATGAAATTAATTACGAAATCCTGCAAATGATAGAAAAAAAATGTTTTGTTTGTACGAAAAGCAAGGATCTACGTACCTCAAATTTCCTTTAAATTAAATGACGGCAGGAGCATTATCGTTGAACTTTTAAAAGACAAGTTTAAATATTAATGCAATGCTTAAATGCAGCGATCAATTTTGAGTTCTGTAGCTTATTGTTGCCTATCACATACGGTAGCATTATGCTTCGCAAAAAGAAATCTCCGTCAACAAAGAACCAGATTGCAATCAAATGAGCCAAGACTACAGCGAAGAAAAGAAAGTCCCGAGCAAATGAAAAGCAAGATGAAACAGTAGCCAGAAGAGCTTCCAGTGCTGAGAATATGCAAAGACTTAGGGATTCTCAAATTCCTGAACAAGCGGAAAGCCCAATCAAGAGCCCTCCGCAGGACCTAGCTTAATTAAGCTCGTGTTTTTTTGGGGTTTTTTTGTCCATTGGACTGTGTATTCGAGAAGACTTAATGAAGAACATGTGCCCTTGGGTAAGATTCAAACCATCTTCCCACTTTTTAGGAAAGACGGCCGTCTGATCCAGTGTGCTCTGTTAACGAAACCTGACAGCCATCATGGTTCTATTTGCCTTAAAACACAACTCCTCTGTCAAATTTTCTTTTTTCTTCGAAAGACATAACGAATTAATTTCGTATTCGAAACATAAACAAAATCTTTTCTCAATTAAAAATAACAAAATAAAACGCGACATAACTCAGTGATGCATGAAAACTTAACCATCACGAAGGTAACTGGAAAAACAATACACACCTAAAGAATCAAACCTATCCACACTAAAACCGAAAAAACCTCAGTAAATATTGAACATTCAGAAAATATGTCAAATTATCACCTGAAACCAGAAATTCAGTTCGAATGTTATAAAAATCAAATTAATATTTCTTAAACGAAATAAAAATAAATTGGTTTCAAACCATACTTCCACAAAAGTAAAATTGTGTACAAATCCTTCTATAATATATGTTTCCTTGAACATTTATTTATTTATTTTTTATATATTCCGTTTATGATTTTAGTTTGGTTTTCTTTCTTTATTTTCTGGACTAAATGAATGCAAACTAAAGTGTGCTGATTTCAAACGCTTTCTTCTAAAAATTAGCCATTCGAAAGATTTTTGTTAAACTACTATAATCAATAGCGAATTAGAATTATTGTATCCAGTACAAAAGTTACTGAAAATTAAACATATACAGTGTTACCCGGATGTAAGAGACCCGGATATAAGAGAAACCCGGATATAAGAGAGATTTTCTCTGGTCCCAAATTAGAGCCTGTGTTAATGTATATTAAAATAGACCAAACCCGAATAGAAGAGAAACCAGGATATAAGAGAAACCCGGATATAAGAGAAACCCGGATATAAGAGACTTCTTCTCCGGTCCCGACAACTCTCTTATATCCGGGTTACACCGTACTTAATTAATGAATGCGACTAGAAGAGTATGTCTATCTTCATAATTGATGTACGCATATAAAAAATGAACAAAATTATTTTCTTAGCACTCTTTAACGAAGTATGTGCGAAATTGATTCAAAAATTAAAGCAGCACTTGTCATAAGAGATGAACATCACAATGAAATTATTCGAAATTTGGTACAAATGTAAAGTCACATACATCCCGATCTCTATTTATCTAATCTTTTTCATGATTTTTCTTTTCAGATATATGAATAAAAGCGCTGATGTGAGAATGGCTTCCCTGATGGAAGTTCGTCAGAAACAAAAAGCAAATAATCGACTTCTTTATTGCCGAAGGACGAACCTACTGTAATCATTCACAAAATACTGTTATATATTCTTGTGCAAATTAATTGAAACAACCGCCATAATTTTCTTTCTTTCGCTCAGTTTTAGAACCACTAGAGTAACAGGGCTTAATCGATTTCTAATTTTTCCTCAGATTAGGTCATTTGCATTGGTGTGCAATAATATGAATCTATTTTCGGAGTGTATGATGAAATACTTTGAAAAATATAGCGTCAGATTTTTATCACTCTCAGACACTATTGTCACGACTGTCAATTAGTTGTCCTACGGCCATTGTGTGCGATGGACGTTACTCCAAGGAAGTGAATGAAAATTGTAGCGCTGCACGAACACACTGGCAAGCCTTACAGAGAGATCACGGACTATACGAAGAAAGAGAAGCCCGTGAGGGCCATTAGAGACGTGTGGTACTATGACCACAAAATCAATAAAGACTGCACTAAATTAATGGATCCCATGATAAATCTCATCGAAGAACTTCTAAAAAACAAAAGACGGACATATGGTGTACTAACATTTGCACTGGGCCATGTTTCATTGGCAAAATACGAAAAAAAGTAAATACTAATGGTATTATTCGATTTGTTTCAATTAATGGACACAAGGATGTGCACTTGCTCTAGAATCACTGAGAGGAAAATATTATGGTGCTAATGAAGAAGTGAAAATTGCTGTAAGGAATTGGTTAAAGCAGCAGAAAGCGGAGTTACATAGCAATTTATGAAGTATCTATCTATATTTTTTTCATCTGAAATATTGTAATTATTTACACTATTTATATTGTTCCCTCTCTTGTCCTCATCTTTGTGATAGGTGACCAAAAACTTGGAAAGCTGATATTAAAGAGGGATAACTGATACTGAGATATCTGGAAAAGACATGGCTCGTGGAACTAGAAGAATCTACCCTCGGTGGACGAAATAAGGTGTTTGAAATTCAAATTACCTGAAGAAGGCCGGAAAATACAACGGCCAAAACGTCGTGAATATGCAGTAAAAATGAGGACAACATTTCGAAAAATGTAAATAATGTAAATAAATGATATTTTGCTATCAATATAAATAGTTTAAATTTAAGAGATGGTAACTATGTTGACAAGTAGAGTTGTGAACCTGTGCTGTATCGCTATAACTTGATGTACATTATATGTGATTGTTTCCTTTAGTTCTTATACAGGGTGCAGCAGAAATACTTCCCACATATACCTTTAGATGTCCTCATCTTAATAATGTCTTACCATTAAGCGGGAGATATTTCTATGAGGTAAATGTTGGAGGTATTTCTGTCACACATTTTATAATAGTAAAATGCATTATATTTTGACTTACTCTCATATGGATGCATTGACATATATATGAGTATGTTTTTTTTGCATTTGGAACATAGAGAAAAGATGTGCGAATACAAATTTAAAAGGGTACATTTCGCGTTTTAAGAAAGATGGGATTTTTTAAAGAAATACTGATGTTAAATCCTTTATACAGATTTTGGAAATATAGTCAGACCGCGAACTTTTCAGTGCCAAATTTATGTAGATATGTATGCACATAAATAAACAATATATGCTTTAGTATACTTTGCTCTGCATGTGTTACGCAGAAATTATATATGCATTGATCGTTTTTCGGTTATTTTCTAAATTGAATTTCAATCTCACGACTTCAAGAATGCTACTCATTGCAGGGATTTTATGTTCAGGATTTTATATGATTTAATAATAATAATAATAATAATAATAATAATAATAAATATCACCGATTTTACGATCGTGCAGTATTCATTAGAACAAGTCGCGCACTTTTTATATTTATTGCTTTTGGAACTTGCCTTTTTTCCGCTGGGTAATTTTCTTATACTCATCAGATATGTGTTCTCTTTGGAACATTTTATTGCTTTCTATTTCGGCTTCCGTCTTTTACGATTGGCCAGGTAAGAATGTTGTTAGTTTTGCGAGGATCTGTGTGAAATAACTAGTGGGCTATTCAGTTATAAAGCGAGAGAATAATTTCTCGTTACCCAGGCTCGTCATTTTGAATCCATTTATTTATTTGCCTTGGCCACTTGTATCTATCTACACGAAATGTCCAGAAAAGAAAGCTCTTGTCAGAACACAAGAAAATTAAATATATATATATATATATATATATATATATATATATATATATATATATATATATGTATGTGTGTGTGTGTGTGTGTGTGTGTGTGTGTAATCCAAAATCTTTAAAAGGTAAAATACTTCACTCGTAGTTCAAGTTATGCTGTATGAATTGAGGCTCATAATTTTAGTCTAGGGACCATTTCATAGCGTGAATCTTGAAGTTACGTTGCTGCTAATCTCTTTAATGATTTTGGATTAGAATTCAGCATTATGCTATTGGTGATTTATTCTTTACTGTTCCGGTTTTATCTTCTTTTTCTTCCATGAAACGAGGCCCATTATTTTTTTTTTTACTTTTAGTATTCTTTTTTTTACATTTACTATGCATATGTTTTAGAAGTCACGAAGGGGTTTTAATACTTAGTAATTCCATTGATTTCTATTTTATTTTTGTTTCAAATTCACAATACTATAACAATGGTAATATTTATCATACCTCTTAAGAAAAACAACAAAATATCTTTCAATAGTATTAACAACAAATTACCGGCTTGCTTATCAACATCAAATTATATTATCGAACATTCAATCCGATTAATATGAATCCTGTTTATTAAAAACGGAACATTTACCTAAATATTTCTATTTATAAAAAATAACGTATAAAAAGTAAATATATTAAAATAATTGTCGGAATTAGCCTATTTCATAATATATGCTGTCATTTGTTTCCATTACGATACACTTCAAGCAGATATGATCGTTCGAGTGGAATTTGTAGTTTAAAAACAATAATTTGACCTTGCAACCCAGACGCAACCTCTGTAGCTAAATGGTATCGCATATCAGGGTCTCTCTCTCTCTCTCTCTCTCTCTCTCTATATATATATATATATATATATATATATATATATATTATCTTTAGTACTGATAATATGCCATAAATATTGTTATCATTGTAATAGAATTATTTTGAATCTGCATTTGTTTTATAAACACATATCGGGTCATAACCAATGGCCAAATGCAAGTAATAGTTGTGATTCTTGTTGTGACTAAAAGAAACATATGAACATAAAAACTTAGTTTGACATCACTCTTCTCGGGATATGAGCTATGCTATTTAGAAGTGTTTTTTGGATTTCCTGGAAATATGGTGCACCGATCATTTTGTTAATTTATTCTTGAGAAAGTTTCTTTATGGAAACGAAAGCACCAACCATAACAAGAATAGTTGTAGTTTTTAAGCGCTTCAGATTTTCTAAGTTTTTCAAAAACTTCATAGATATGTTCTTGTCACGAGGTAAGTTCAAGTCAATCACTGTTCAAACCTTTTCTTTTTTGGCTTAAATAATAACGTCTGGTCGATTTATTTGCAGTGTTTGATCCGTGTTTATAGAAAAATCCCAGAAGATAGTAATATCTGCCCCTTCAACTACAGATTCAAGAAGATGATAATACCAATTTGCAATTGTTTTTATCTCGTAGTGATGATATATTTTCCAATGCAAGCATTGACACAACCTGTCATGATTTTCTTTACTCTATGTGCATGAATATTGCACATGCTGAGATAATGTAATCAAGAGTTTCCATTTATTGAGCCCAATAGCTACAATTGGGCTCAGTACAAGTTATTAGTTTGGTTGTTGCGTGTGAGCAGGCGTTCGTCGGGTGACATAAGTACAAATCCTTCAGACATGACCACAATTTCTGGGCTCTTTAGCCTCTGCTGGTTTATAAAATGATCTATATAAGCATTTTAGCTTTGGAGATGGAACTGGTTATGTAAAGGATTTGGGCTCCAGCTTTCTTCTGTTTGAGTTTGGCTTATATATTTCGCTTATTATTATTATTATTATTATTATTATTCCTTCGATATTTGTTGTATACAGATTTTCTTCCGGGTGCCATCTCGAGATTTTTTCCACTGACTGATCATTTTTGTAAAAGAAAAAAAATCTAAGATCATACACAGTATCTATAGATAAAACTCTTCGTGATATCTCAGCTGTACATGTGAGTGCATTTATTTTTAATTCTTAAAGGCATGAGATACTATGAATCCCTTCAATGTGTCTATCTGCACCTTGTCCAATCAAACTGATAAGTAATGACCCTCCTCCAGTACCGTGATGGTCATCGTATTTCCGGGAGTGGAAATCATCAAGAGTATCTGGACGACGGATTTGTGGAGAATCATTGCATAATCCTTCCAGGAGTGCATGGGGGCGTGGCAGAGAAGGGTGGGGAATTGCGTTTGCAGCTTTGACGTAAACTGACAGGCCGTGTTTCTTTTCTGAAACACCACATATATATATATATATATATATATATATATATATATATATATGTGTGTGTGTGTGTGTGTGTGTGTGTGTGTGTGTGTGAAAAGTGTGTGTATATAATAATAGCAATTTTTACCTATCATAATTGTACACAGACCCCACCACACGTATATACGTGCATGCGAGCAAATATTATTCAGCGCAAAAATATAAAAATGCTCTGATTGCTGACATGTATACATTCACGGGACATTCACGAGAAAATTTCGCTACACTTCCGATCTTTGAATTTCAACATACAAACGCGTATGTATAGACACAACACCACCCATATACATACATATGTCAAATCCCATACTGTCCATATATGTTTTATACCTGTATGAGCCCCGGCGGACGAGCGAGTGTGTATGTGTGTCAACATACAAATGCGTATGTATAGACACAACACCACCCATATACATACATGTGTGTGTGTGTGTGTGTCCGTGTTCAAAGGGCGTTTTGAATAAATACTAAAAAAATAAATAAACTCCATCATCCGAAATCAATACTTTCATCCGAAAAAGTTATTCGAATTTGTATATACGTATATTCCTTATTGCGTAATATATTCTGACTTATGGATGTAACCAATTAGTTGTTATAAAACATCAAAAATAAAATGGAAAATAATAAATAGAACAAGAACTTGTAAAACCTGGGATGACATATGCCTTTTATGTCTACATGAAAATCTACACATTATTAAGTTTCTTAAAAACGATAATTTATTAAATAAAATACATGAGATAACGGTTTTTTGCAGACGCCAAGAGACATTCGCCTTAAATAATTAGCTTAAAAAAAACATTTTTAATTTTAAAGTCTATAAACAATTTCAATTAAAGCAACAGGTTTAAAAACTTAACCCAATCATAAGCTAAATAAAACCCTTTAAGTAGTCGTCAACAAAAACAAATTGCAGTTCAGGACCACGTATTCATCTACAAACGACTCTTTTATGAAGAAAAATCCTTATATATGCACATACACATTTAACAGCGTAACAAAATTGACAAAATTTTCTGTCATTGAAATAGACCAGACGATATGCGTTGAAAGGATGAAATATTTTTTAAAAAAGCATCCCAACCCTGCCATGTCTTAATTTCTTTTCTAAAGTAACTAATATGTTGATACAATAGATGTCTGTGAAAATGAATACCCTACCGCCCCATATTACAATGGATAGGTTTCTCAATGTCCATAGAAGTTAATATTATGAATGTATATAGTTATAAAGCTCCGTAAATTTCAAGATTAGTTATTCCAAAATTCGCTTGAGGAACAGTACTAGCTGCTTTAATGTAATTTAATTTCTGTAAATGTGATCTTATCTTTTCTTTTTTAAAACAAGAGAACTATTAGGTGGCGATGAAATCAATTTTTAAGATTATATATATATATATATATATATATATATATATATATATATATATATATATATATATATATATTGAGATTATATATATATATATATATATGTGTGTGTGTGTGTGTGTGTGTGTGTGTGTGTATAAATATAAAAGTGAACATAGAAGTCAACACTTAGAGGCGACAGTCTGTTTCATGCTATGGGCAATCGTCAGGCCATGAGTGCTGATATTTTTCTCGGCTATTTCTATAGATACGGGTCAATGGTGCATTATGGGTAGTCACTTTTGGCGGTTATTTTACCGGAAGTCGTTTATTTATTTATTTATCCATTTGGGTTAAATTATTTTGCTTGTTTTTATTTATGTTTATTTTATTTTTTATTTTATTCATTTAGTTTTATTTTTTTATTTCTTATCTTATATATTTATTTATTTATTTTTTAATCAGTGTTTTTATTAACTTAATTAATTAATTTGTTTATATCGCTTATTTAATAGTTTTGTTTCGCTTTGAGAACTTAATTAAAACTATTTATTCGATTTTGGGGTTGATTGTTGTAGTTTATTCTAACTATTATTTTGGCGGGAACAGTTTTTAATTAGTATTTATTTGGATTGATTATATTTATTTCTTTTTTCTAACGGTTAGTTTATCGGGATTTATTTATTTATTTATTTGGATGGATTTAGGTCAATTTATTTTACTTGTTATTATTTATTTGTATATTTTCTCTTTTCGGTTTTCGATTTTTAAGTAACATAATATTTTTTTAACGTTATATTACAGTTATAGGTATTTTTTTCGTTCGATTTTTTGGTTTGATTTTTATAGTCTAACTAATATTTTGGTAATAATGGTTTGCTAATTTGTTTATTATTTACTTTATTTTTTTGTGGTCGTTGTTTTTTTATTATTATTCTATTTCGTCTATTCTAACAGGTGTGATTTGGTAATTTGTTTCGATTAATTAATTTTGCTTATTTTATTGTTATTTTGTTTATTTATTTATTCATATTTTATTTTTTCAGTTTTCGATTTTTAAGTAACGTAGTAAAAATTTGTTTTCATGTCTGCATTTTAGATGAGCTCGGATCTTTTATTTAATAATTTATTTTGGTCTGGGAAGGTAATGATAGCTATTTTTTACTCCAAGCAAAGTTTGCAAGTTTTGATTGGTTGTTGTAGGCTGATGATCTTTTTTTATTTTTGGTGTGATGTGCGTTTTGTTTTAATTTCCCATATATACTTAAAAAGCATTGTACAGTTCGCATATTTACTATTTGTGAAAGATGTCTTTCGTGTATAATTTCTTGTTTCCAGGGTCCTTCAGTTACTTCTATGCATACTTTTTCTTCATTATCTGGTGATTTTATCGTGGCTTGGTATATTACGTTCTTTTGTAAACAATTTCCGTTTAAGGAACATTCGTCCTTTATTCTGCAGTTGCACGTGGGTTTAATTTGTTCGTGTGGTTTGTTGATAATTCTCCTGTTGTGCTTTATTTTTCTTATTTGTGCCATGTTCTCGGTGCAACTGTTGCTGATTTTTACTGCGATTTTGTTGAATATTTTGTGTAGGGTACTTGATTCCGGGAAGTGTTTGTGTAAGAGTTTGAAGAATATTTTTCCTACGTTTGTTTTTACGTTTTTGCTGTACGGTGATTTTTTCTATATGGTTTATATATGCCTTTACTTAGGTTGAAGGTAACATCTAGAAAATCTTATTGATTTTCTAGTTTTGTCTGTGTTTTTTTTGTTACAGTTTCTTAAGATTATTACAAAATCGAATAAATAGCTTTAATTAAGTTCTCAAACGAAAAGAGACTATTAAATAAGCGATATAAACAAATTTTTACTACGTTAATAAAAACAAGGATTAAAAAATAAATAGATATATAAGATAAGAAATAAAAAAAATAAATAAAAAAAACGAAAATAAAAAATAAAATAAAAATAAGGAAAAAAATTTAACCCAAATAAATAAATGAACAAATAAACAACTTCCGCTAAAATAGCCGCCAAAATAGACTACACACAATGCACCACTGACTCGTATATATATATAAATATCCGAGAAAAATAACAGCACTCGTGGCCTGACGATTGCATATAGCATGAAACAGACTGTCGCCTCTAAGCGTTGACTTCTATGTTCACTTTTATATTTACACACGCTCTATCTCTGATATTAAGCGCTTTATCCCATAAATATACCACATCTTATGACTATATTTCTTCATATATATATATATATATGTGTGTGTGTGTGTATGTGTATGCGTGTATGTCTGTGTGCGTGTGTGTGTATAATATATATATATATATATATATATATATATATATATATATATATATATATATATATATATATATATATATATATATATATATATATATGAAAATGTCAGTTTAAGTTATGGTATATTATGGATAAAATCTTTTATATCAATGATGGAGTCTTTGTACGTATAATTATATAATATAATGTAATGTATATATATATATATATATATATATATATATATATATATATAGATAGATAGATAGAAAGTTGTCCTGAACTCTTGTAGATACATTTTTACTAATGCAGATGCCTCCCAGGGCTCTATCCTTGGCTATACTTTCGTTTTAATTTTTGTCAAT
The DNA here is from genome assembly GCA_903632075.3 of Acanthosepion pharaonis. Classification (NCBI taxonomy): domain Eukaryota; kingdom Metazoa; phylum Mollusca; class Cephalopoda; order Sepiida; family Sepiidae; genus Acanthosepion; species Acanthosepion pharaonis. The sequence continues at coordinate 544,121 of CAHIKZ030005536.1, forward strand.
GCACTTCCTGATGGCATCAGTTCTCAACTTGATATCTACTTTGAAAACACAAACAGTTACTCAATAAATAAATCTGATTAGTTCGACATATTCATATTGTCAGCTGATCTTAAAAATTAAATACATTCCGTTGTGAAATGGGAAAATATATAGCTCGTTAATTGTAACGCCTCCAAAATGAAACTACACTCTAATCATCATCTGAGAGTCCCCTTTCTGCCTTCCATCCGCATGGCTGATGCTAACCTCCAGAAGATTAACTCTTTCCGCCTTTTCACGCTACCAGTTTCGACAGACATGAAGTAGAAAATATATTGAAACCATTGCTAGGTAGTAGCAATTCGGGTCACTGTAACGTGCTAGACAATATTTCCCTCTAGATTTGATCTTGCATAGCTCTACCATTCCTCCATGCTTATAATATCGCAGCCACATGTGTCCGGTGATCCTGCTATATATCTAGACGTGCTTGATAAAATCAGTAATAATGCTGGTACTGACCTGGCGCCTTGTTTTCAGTTACATTCTCACCCCCGTTATGTAGATTCTCTTTGCCTTTCTCTAAATACTCTGAATGTAAATGTTAGGATAAACTCTTTGATGTGCTGCCTAGACTTGATGAATTTAAGCGCCCTCCGAGATTACCAAGATGGCCGCGTCAATTTACAGCTGAATTGGCGAGATTTCTATGCTATTTCTCACACCTCGCTTGTAGAACTTTCTTCCGATTCCATTCTTTCCAGCCAACTTTGATCATCAAAAGTCGTTTCATTGTGTTGTGGTAGACAATATTTCTCTCCCGAATCTGTCTTACATATTTATAAGTTTACAATTCGTCCTTGCTTAGAATATTGCTACAACATATGATCCAGTGCTACTGCTATATACTTGGTCCTACTTTGTTTTTAATTTTCATTAACAACATTCCTGATGACATCAGCTCTCGACTTTGTACTTATGCTAGTGACACAACTATTTACTCCTGTTTCGATAATATGATCAGTTCGATAAGGTCAAATTGGCGGTTGATCTCAAAAAAGGCACCCAGTCTATTATCAACTCAGGCAAAGAATGAATTGTTAATTTTAACGACACCAAAATGAAACTGCTCTCTATTAAGATTCTGGGAGTACGCTTTCTGCCTTCCATCAACATAGCTGATGATAACCTCCAAGAAAGTGACTCGTTGAACCATTTCGGGTTACATTCTCGGCTGATATGAAGTGGAAAGACTATATTGAATCCATTGCTAGGTGAACTGCTAGGAAAATTGGTTTACTGTATCGTGCAAGACAATTTTCTCCCTCGAATCTGTCTTACATATTTATAAGTTTACAATTCGTCCATGCTTAGCATATTGCTACAACATATAATCCAGTGCTCCTGCTATATATTTAGAAATTCATGATAAAATCCAAAGAATCACCAACATTATTAGTCTTGACTTAGTTTCTTGTCTTCAGTCACTTTCCCACTGATGTAAATTTGCTTCCCTGTGCTTTTACTATAAAGACTTTCAGGGTAATTATTCGGATGAGCTTTTCGTTGTGGTACCTAGTATATATAGATTTAAATGCAGTACTAGATTGGCAACAAGGTCTCATCAGTTTACAGTTAAATTGGCAATATGTAACCGTAAGTTCTATGCTAACAGTTATCTTTCTCGCACTTCCCGCTTGTGGAACTCTCTTCTGGCTCCTTGCTTTCCAGCCAACTTTGATCATCAAAAATTTAACTGCAATGTCAATCCTTATCTACCGTCTTCCTGATTATTCTTTAATAAAGTTTGTCTTTTTTTTTCTTTTTTTTAGCTTTTTCTTTTTGCTTCACTTAACTCTCTTTTATCTGACTGATTTTTCTGCTTTACACGCAGTGAAATGATATAAAAAAGAAGAAATATTAGCCATTTCCAACGGTTTCATTGTACTCATTGTACTATATATATTTTTTTTTTTATAAAAACTTGTTTTCTGGACATAAATTATGCAGATAATTGTCCGAAAGTTTTGTATGCCCGAACGCTTTCGGATATACTTTTATAATTCTGGAAACATACATGAAACAATGCATACATTCAGTTAAAAGTAAAATAAAATCACCTTTGATAATGACTAAAAGTATAGCCGAAAACGCTCAGACATACATTTTTAAGGCAATTCATCCCAAGCGAGGCGGGAGAGCCACTAGCACTCAAGGAGTTACTGAGGATTGCGAACAAGAGTAATGATCGGGCAAAGCGGAAACCATATTGCTTGTCGGGGAGCAGATTATGTTAAGTAAGACTCTTAACCACCCCGGCGTTGATTAAAGACTCAAAGACTACTGAAAAGTGGCAGAAGACTGATAAGAAGGGTCACCAGAGTTTTTAAAGACAGGCAAAACAGATGAGGACATCCAACAGGCTGGAAAGCGAGAGTCAGTGAGGCTGTAGTTGTAATGTTTACAAAGGACAGGAACCAATTCAGGAGCACATTTCATGACAATAGCCGCTCTCCGATTCTCACCATTTGCCTTATGGAAGTCTAATTTAGACTCCTTGGAATTATGGGCATCTCACATAGTATAGCCTCAGTTCTACGGGGAAAGTCCAGGATAGGTACACCAGATAGCGTTGAATTTGATGAGAACTTACGAGCAAAGTATTCAGCCTTATCAGCTGATGAGGTCAGGACCAAAAAATTGGTTGAATAAAGTGGGTATTGAGGGTTTGTTGTTGTCCAGCACGCTTTTGCAGAGTCGCCAATAATCTTTTGAACCAAACTTGCGAGACGCAATACGTTGATTAATTCTTTCGGCAAAGAGTAACTTTGCTTCTTTGAGGACATGCTTGCACTCGTTACGACCTAGTGACAAATAGACGTCTTTTGTAATTAGACATGTCTCTAAGATATAGTCGGAAGTAGTGATTCCTGCGGGCAATAGTTACTGTACAAGCAGTTGAAAACAAAGGAGATGAGTGCGATTTCACTTTATATTTTCTTGTAAGAATGAAAGCCATGATTCCAGATTTTACCCAGGATAACACCCCAGACACACATTTTTGGACGAGGAGGTTAAAGACAGAATTCCAGGGGACATCGAGAAGGAAATCTCCGAATGTTCCTTGATGTTCAGAAAATAATTATAAGAACACAAGAAAAATTAAATAAAAAACTTAACTGCAGTACCTTATCTGTTTCTTCTAATGAATACACACACACACACACACACACATATGTGTGTGTTTGTGTGTGTTTACGTGTGTGTGTGTGTGTGTGCAAGGTGCGATGTCGTCTAAATAATAACAATAAAAATAAATCGCCATTGGCTTCAACCACAAGTTCCAGACGACTTCGGAATCCCCCGCAATTCTTCTAGATGGTTTTCTTCTTTAAATAGCTGAACGCTGCCTAAATGTTTCCATCAGTTCATCTTTGGTGTTACAAATGCGCCCCACACATAATAATCAAAATAATTGCAGGCTGGTGAGTTATGTTACCAGATATAAAGGGAGATGCAGTCCCAGAAATTGTCAAGCAATTCTCCTGCATGTATGGCTCTTCTAATAGCCACCCTCTTGACTCTGGTCAGCAATACATCCTCAAAGGCACTTGAAAGGCACGTTGTAGGTGACTGTGTTGAGTCTAAAGCCCTCACCAACAAATTCAGGAGTTCTTTTATCATCAGAACGAACAGAGTGAGTTTTCCGAGCTAGCCGTACCTTCATAATAGCCATTAGACTCATCCAACTCTTTCCGAATTATCTGCACTGTCTCACGATTGACACTTAAATTCTCTGAAATGATTGTATTGAATCTTCCGGCGCAAATACCCAGGAGTACATTCGTTTCCAAATTGCTGGCGGAATGAATTGTGTCATGGTGTACTTTTTACCTCGGAGACGTTGACCACCTTACTTAATATACAGTTTACAAAAACAACGCGCATGTGAAAAATTAATAATATGAAATGGCGACAATTTACCTTAACGCACTATATATATATATATATATATATATATATATATATATATATATATATATATATATATATATATATATATATATATATATATATATAGAGAGAGAGAGAGAAAGAGAGACTGAACACAGAGGCCTACATCAAGTGCTTTGAGGATGTAGTGCCTACCAGAATCAAGTGAGTGGCTGCTTGAAGAGTCACACATGCAGGAGAACTCAGTCATGTCTGCCTGGCAATATATATATATATATATATATATATATATATATTATATATATATATATATATATATATATATATATATATATATATATATATATATATATATATATATATATATATATAAATTATGATATATATATATATAAATTGTGATATTTTACGGCTCAAGTTATAGGATAGCGATCGTAACTATTTAAGTTAAATTCATCCCAAAGAATATCTATAATAACGCGGCTTTTGTGAAGAAGTAAAAGTCACTGGTTTTCGGAACAAAGTAACCCGATCTTAAGATAAAATTACGTTCGTCGCACAGGGTCAGCTGCGGAGTCGAAAGCTGAATCAGTGTCAAATCTACTGATCTTATCAATTTTTATCTTTTTCCCCGATACTTTGGCCAAACGCCCGGCTGCATTTCATTTGTAACGTCGGAATTTTCCTTTAGTTAGAAAAATAAAACAAAAGAACAAAAGAAAATAAAGAAAGAAAGAAAGAAGAAAGAAAGAAAGAAGAAAGAAAATCCATTAAAATAAAAATGTCCCTCAGTCGTCGTAGAAGACAACATTATTTTATCGATAAGCATTTGAGTAAATTGTTTGCGTGATTCTAACTTCTAGTTCACTTTTGCATTTTGACCATCTCGGATTTTAAATGAAAGATATAGAAATAAAACAAAACAGAAAAAAATACTCGTTCTCAGACACGCACACTGGACACGCGCATAAAACGAATGCTAATACTGGAAATATAATCACATTTTTCAAGGAAATATTTACAAAGATTTGCGTAGTCTGGTACAAGTACAATGAATAGGAAATGAGCTCTCTGTAGATTATTATACGTTGAACTAACAAGTACCATAAAAATCAGCCAAAACAATTACTAATCATAGTTTTTGCCAAGTATATAAGCTATCAGCTTCGTCAATATTGCCACATAAATAAGCACGCTAAAATATTTACGATATTCACTAATATATGTCACAGTAGACATGGACAATTTGACTCAGTCAATTGCCATTTAACAAAGAAATAGCTGTCTAAATATTAATAAATCTCTGCCAAATCTAGAATAACTTTTCAATGAATAGTTTGTTACATTCTAATGTAATATTCTTTCAAGACGGAGATGACCATGTTCATTTTTTCATTATATATGAATATGACTATGGAAAATGAAGGAGTTGTTTCCAATTTCCTCCTCCAAGATTTGAAATTCAGTTTACTCCGTCGCCTAGGCTGGCGACCCAAAACTATAGCGCTCTGTCTATTCTGCTCTTTAACAAAGAGGTGGCGGAGATAAGTGATTCGTTCATACCTTTCTTTAGTGGAATTCTTAGCGCAAATAACAAGATTTTGGAACTTTCAATCATTCAAAAATCGTCCTAGTTGCCTTTCATCATGTACCTCGATTCTAGCCATTCGCCAAAATTTGTTTCACTTTCAATGATGCGCTTTGCTTTGAACATCTTTTGAGATTCAAGTTTATTCTCGACCTCAAGTGGAACACATATATATGATCCATTGCTAAATACGCTCGAAATACCGCTCCAAGTAAATGACTTCACGATATGTTCTGCCTTTACATGAGGTCAGATCAGAGCAAAAATAACTGGTCTGGAGCTTCTCAGTCCCCTGTTTTGACTTAACTCCGTTAAAACCGTTTTCGCCGCCTTGTAGGTGATTATTTTCCAGCCTACAACCCCTTTTGGAGAGGCACAACTGACAGACCATTGTTCACCATCTTGAGCAATAGATCGTATATATGTGTTTTACATGAGTTCTGGGTAAACTTGATTCCCATTAGATGATATGGAATATATTTGTTATAAACATTTTAAGCATAAGTCATATGCTTGCGTTAAAAATAATTATTTAAAATATTTCAATTTATCTGTCTCATATATATACAAAACTTTTGGAAAAATTTGTTGAAAGAATACAATTTCAGTATCTTCAGTTACATTTACAAGGTTAAATGTTTTAACAAATCCTGAATAATTAGTATTACGTTTTATATGACCTACAGGAAGTAGATTTTAAATAACGAAATCTTTCACGGCCAGGGTCATTTCTCTTAGGGAAGTATCAAACTTTCGTAGTTTGCAAATTAAATCGTTTAATAGAAACGCGCGTATCTAACGTTAATTGTTACCCAACTCCATTGATCATTAAGACAAATAGGCATCTGCTATATCCGCATGTTGGGTTATTGCGCGGGAGTTTGTAACATTGTGATTGTTTAGCTCTGCGATATCTTTACTATGGTTGACATTTGCGTGCAACATGTCTGCATCAAATTTTGCGCAATCTCAGCAAATCTTTTACAGAAAACCGCAAAATTATTCGTCTGGCCTTTGGCGAATATAATTAAGGCGTGCAAAATGTTACGTTTATTTATCATTACTCAGCTGCGTCTCTGTCTTTGGGCAGAATGCGCTCAGTGGCGGCTCCGTCAAAGGACAGAGTCGCAATTGAGGATAATTATACTGAGATGTGCCCAGCCCTGGGGAAGAGCTGCCTGCGGCCGCGCCCTCTCACTACACCAGAGAGAGGGATCAGTGCTTCACCAAGGCCACCGCAACCGACGGTTGCGTGGTCTCGGGGAATTTCTGTTCCTTGCTCCCCACACTAAACTGACCTTCGTCAAGTAAATACCAAATTACGATAGGTTGACCTGGGTCTTTTTAATCTCAGAATCTGTGGAAGTAATGAGCTCTAAATTGGAATTTATTCATATAGATTCCATAATATAGTTTTTACATAATTAGCATTATGTTTCTCTCACTCTTCAAATGTTGAATATACAACTAATTCTAATTTCGATTTTCCCATATTTACACTATATTAATTTTATCTTATAAATTGTCACCTGTTTTTCACCTGTAAATAAAACTAATTGTTTGTGCGGAAAATAATGATCTACGTAAATCAAATCGTCTTTAAATGAAGTGGCAGCAGAAAAATTATTGTTTTACTTTTAAAAGGTAAGCTTAAACATTAATTCAATACTTAAATACAGCGAACAATTTTGAGTTCTTCTGTAGTTTATTGATGCCTATCGCATCTACTCCTCCCTAGCTATTGTGATGATGACCAAAACAAAAGAGTCCTCTACTGGAGCTAACTTAAATCCCGGCAGATAATGGCTACTATATCTTAATATATATTTTTAACCTCGCATTATCTGGCAACCCTGAATCTGAGCTAAAGGAAAATCGTTCCCTGTACCTAATTTTTCCAGCGTTTTGAAGGAAACTGAAATCTGACCAGTGGGAGCGGAGAAGTTGCATGACAACACACATACACACACCGACATACACTGTGCTTTATATATAAGATTTATATACTAATAAATTATATTGTCTTTTTGGTACAAAAAGATGATTTTTTTATTATTAGCTGTTAGCGTTACTTATTGGCAGAGAGGTGCATCCCCTTTTCATGGGGATGCGTGTTCGTTGGCCCGTGTATATCTTTTGTATAATAAATGATTCAAGACAACAACGAAACCCCAAATGTGAATCAACAAGTATATATTGAAAAAACATACATGAATGAAATATACAATAATATTGTGTGCAATATATAGATTAAGGGAAAAGAAGTTGCTTCCCTTTTACCGCATTTTGATTTGTATTTGATTGTGCGAAAGTAAGTTCTTGTGAGAGAAAAATGTTAAGGAATCAATATTAGGACAAAGGACTGTTTGTTAGAATAGATAACACAAGAATACAATTGATCAGAAAGTGTGTTGTGTCAGAGAAATTAACAGAGTCCTGGCTGATTGAACTTGGCTGAGTCACAGAGAGATATGTATATATTTATTACAAAATTCTGTGTGTGCGTTTAAAATGTTGTGAGTAAAGTCATAGGTTTGAGTTGACAGGCGAAATTTGCTGGACTCTACTGGCGACTTGCGAAAAAGTCGGTAAGAGTTGTTGGCAATGTTCTTTAACGTCTGACCGCACGGTTAAGACGGGAGCTCTTGAAGATTACATCTTGGCAGCAAGGAAAAAGATGAGTGAAGAGAACGAGAGAGGCTTATTCATGTTTTGTTTATATAAGGTTGTGCCTCATGTGACAGGCTCCCAGCCTTGTTCGCGGAAAATCTTATACCTCGCGTGCAGGCGATCTGATTGGACGGAATTGACCAATCAGCGAGCTAGTTTTGAGGAGATTAGCAAATGAATGCATGTCGTATGATCGGTATGTATGTATGTATGTATGTATGTGTGTGATGGAGATGATGATCACCACACCCTCATAGAATGAGGCTATTTTTAATATTTCAGAAATATTTGCTGATTATCTTCAAAATTATACTTGATTTCGGTCTGGACTCCTTTCAGACACTGGCTTACAAGCAAAAGCCATCCACTTCTTATCAGGCAGCTTAAAGGATCCATGTATATTCGGTATTGTGACAAGTTTATGTGAGTTATTTCACGAACGTTCTTATAATAATATCAATATATTCCAAGCCGTATAAATAAAAAGTCTGAATCTGAAACTATTTCCATTTCTTTATACAAGCCATATACGCACCCTAGAAATAGTGAAAAGTAAACTTCTCTTAACTGACTAAACTTTATGCATAAACAGCATTTTCAACATTACATCGATTTTCTAAATTTCTTATTGTCATTATACGCCCACTTGAACTTCCAACCTTGAACACAGCTTCATAAAACTGACAATGAAATAAACATTTTAATGAATTACTGTTTCATATTAACAATAAAAAAAGCAACTACTACTACAATAATAATAATAATGATAATAAAAATAATAATAATGATAATTAGGTTGTACGATATTGGCACCCACAGAGTATAAAACACGGCATGTCAGAGTGGTCCAATATCTGCATTGGAAATTTGCAACTTCTACGGGAAGAAAACTGAAAGAAACTCGTATGAACACAACCCAGACCCAGTTGCGAAGATAGAACCTTCACAATTCTATGGGATTACACAATACACACTGACAGAACAATCAAAGCCAAACGCTCAGACATTGTTATTAAAGACCATAAACAGAAAAATATGTTTCCTTATTGATATGACAGTGCTTGCAGACTGCAATATATCTTTGAAGATATTCAGAAAGCTGTCAAAATACAAGGACCTTGAAATAAAAAAATGTGGCACATGTGAACGTCAACAATCCATGTTGTAGTTGGATCCCTCGGATTGGTTGGAAAAGATTCCAGTAGACTAGCTGAAGGGATTCCTGAAAGCCCATGCCTCAAACAAATACAAAAAAAAAAACTGTTCTCACCAGTACAGCCCACACTTTTCGAAGGGCTTTATCTATGTAATATATATATATATATATATATATATATATATATATATATATATATATATATATTGTCAACGGAAAGTGTCATGATATCATTTCTAACCTTAGGTGTCTGGCTGGATGGGGATCCGGAATGAAATTAAAGGAAATAAAACCACAACAACAACAACAACAACAGCAACAACAACAACAACAACAACAGCAACAACAACAACAACAACAACAATAATAATAATAATAATAATAATAATACTTACATCTACAAACTTTCTGTTTTCATTTGTTTAAGCAAGTCGGTAGAGTTTTAAGAAAATCAAATTAAACGAGTTACCTCAACAACAAAAAAAATAAAAATAAAAAAATGAAAAATTGATAACTACGGTTTAAAAGACATTTCTAAAAATTAAAACCGTTTCTTGAATTTATTCATTTTTTAATCGGAACCACCCCAAGCAAAGCAGTAATGTAGGCTTTGTAACTTAGAAAATGATATTTGTCTCCTTTTAGACTATTTTGAAAGTGAAATGTCAGACAAAAGCCATGTTTATTATAAACTCTTTAGGCTTTGTAACTTACGATTAAATTTTGACAAAGACAATGAATTTAAAAATAACACTTTACCAACAGAAAGACTGCTAAAAATATGAATTTTTTAAAAAATTGAATTAAAAATAAATAACACGGATAATAATATTTATGAAATATACTTTTTTTTAAATTAGTATGCAAATTAAATATTATCGTTTACGTTGTAATTCCATTTTTTAATAATATCTGTAAAATACTGATCGCCTCGTTTTCGTGTGTTAGCTTTAGCCCGTATTTATCATCTCTGAGTTGCGTCTCTGTCCTTGGACAGTGTGTGCTCAGGGGCTTCTCTGTCTGAGGACAGAGGGGCAACTGAGGAAAATTATACTGAAGAAGTGCCCATCCCTGGGGAACAGCGGCCCGAGGCCGCGCCCTCCCATTGCACAAGAGGGAGGGATCGGTGCACGCACCGAGGCCAGTGCAACCAACTGTTGCGGGAGCTGAGGGGAATTTTTGAGCCTGCCCGGGTGCACGCGCTCGGGTCCCCACATTAATCCGTGGGGGAGTGAGTAAATACCGCGTAAATTTCTCCTTGGATGGGTGTATGCACTCGGATGCTTACCGGTCACAGATCTGGTGGTATCACGGCTACGACTAGCTTGGACCGGCTCCGGCCTTGACCAGCTTGGGCAAGCTATACCCAGCCAAGACAAGCTTAGACAAGCGGCCCGAGTGAAAACACTCGGTTCCCCACGTTAAAAACCGACCTTGTGTCACAACCTGACTCAGTGGTGGTTCAAGTAAATACGGCGTAATTCCTCCTTGGAGGGGTGTACGCACTCGGATATTTACCTGGCACAGGGCTCGTCCCTGGGCTGGTGATATCACGGCTATGACTAGTTTGGACCAGCTCCGGCCTGGACCAGCTAGGACAAGCCAAGACCAGCTATGAATAGCTTAGACCAGATCTGACCAGCTTGGACAAGCTATGACCATCTTGGACCAGCGGCACGAGTGAAAACACTCGGGTGCCCACGTTAAAAACTGACCTTGTGTCACAACCTGACTCAGTGTGGTGGTAAGGTGGGGGGTCAAGTAAATACCGCGTAAATTACTCCGTGGAGGAGTTTGTAACGAATAGCTTATCATCTCTCAGTTGCGTCTCTGTCTTTGGGCAGAGTGGGCTCAGGAGCTTCTCTGTCAAAGGACAGAGGGGGCAACTGAGAAAATAATACTGAGAGGTGCCCAGCCCTGGGGAACAGCTGCTCGATGCCTTGCACTACCATTTCAGAAGAGGGAGGGATCGGTGCTTGCACCGTGGCCAGCACATCCAACGGTTGGGAGGACGGAGGGCAATTTTTATCCTTGTCCCCGGCGTACGCGCTCGGGTACCCACCTAAAATAGACCTTGTGTCACATCTCGTCCAAGTCGGTCGGGGGAGGAGTTAATACTTCGTTTGTTAGCTTTAATACCGGTGTTGTTTTGTTCGGGTGATATAAGGAGGGAACTCAGACTAATTAAAATTCCTATGAAAATCTCGCGTACAAACGATGATTTCATTCAACAATTCAGCTAATACAAGGTTCTAGAGTTACTCAAATTAGACGGTTCTTGTTAAAATGGCAAAGATGAGTGATATGAATGAAAGTGAAGAAAGAAGAGATTATAGGACAATTCATATTCATTGTTTTCCATGTTCATATATATATTTAAAATTGAAAACGTTCTTTGTGTTACCATGAGAAATATGTTTGCAACACATGCAGTGATATTTTTCGAAATAAATTAAGAGAATCCACAAGACCTTGGCTAGATATAATTTTATGATAGAATGATAAAATGTGGCTATAGTTGTAACCACTTTCAACGACAGTTTCCGGAGTTGTTAGAGTTTTACACTGAGAGAACAGTCGGAATCTGGCCCTTCGCCAATTTCTTTCCGCTAATAAATATACAAGAAATCAAGAATCATGAAAGATTAGGCACATAAGGCACTTTAAACAGATCAACTGGCATGCAAGATTCTACAGCTCAGAATTCCCAATATCTTCCGTTACTGACAGTCAGGTCTTACGCACGCGTACCCACGCACTTTTCTTGAAAGGATCACTAGCGTGTGTTTAGAAAACTAAAGCCAAGGATGTACACTCAGCCAACCCGAAACCCGATTCAAACAGTTCTCTGACCATTACACCCTTCTCACATAGCCAACTGTTGGCACGATTTGTTGCTCTAACTGGTAGGACTGATGATATCTCGTGTCCGACAGTACTTTCTATCAGGTGTGACAAGTTCTGTGAATTGAAGTGTTTGGCTAAGCATTGAATTCTTGGCTGTTATTTAAGAGGATAAAAAGGCCGGATCGGAAGGCGATAGATTTTTAGTCCAGATGATTATTTTGTTGTGCAGACGTATGAAATCCATTTTATTTTCGTCTAGTCCTCTTATTTGTATTCAAGGCTTCTTTTTTGGGTTCTACGCCTCTCTAAAATAGTGTTAACTGAATGATAATCTTTGAGTGAAGTCAATATACATTTTAAAACATTCATATTAAGATAAGCTTGTATATTTGCTGAACATAAGTATAGCATTTATTGTTTCATTAAATTTGTTCTAACTATTCTTCTTTACTAGATTAGTGTATATGTCTTGATCAAACCAGGGTATAATGTCTATTTCTCATACTTAATTAAAAAATCACGTCATCAAAAAATAAATAAACGATAGAAATTCGCATTACTAATCATAACATGTGTCCTTCGAGTCGATATAAGCCTTGATAGTCAAATGCTAGTCATCTCGTGGATGTAAGAGTGGGTAATGAAATAATGTATTATGATATTATTTCTAAGACACATTTATAATTTATACCAAAACCTTGCTCGTTTATTCTACTGTGCAATCTAGGAAGTGGATTGGCTAGCGGCCACAAAGTATTCAATTTAAAGTTGTCCTTCTACGCTGACTAATACTTAAATCTAGAAATCACAGAGAATATGTATACTTAACATATGCATAAAAGTAAACCTCACCGAAATTTGAACCTTGTTCTCCGATTCCATTTCCGCGTTGCCAACCAATATGCTACGCATTAAAATTTACAAGCTATTTTCTGTCCCGCAACCACTGATTGGACGACCTTTTCAAGAACAGCGCCCAGGTTGAATTTGTAAGATCTGACGGATCTTTTTTCTATTTTTTTTTTGAGACAGCAGCAAATGGTTGTGTCATCTACATAAATGCCTACTTAGGAACTGATGACATTAGGAAAATAACTGATGAGGTTCAGAAACAGCGTAGGGATCAAGATAGAGCCTTGGGGACACCAGCGTTTGTATGAAAGTATCTGGAAGAGATCTTCATTTCCGGATTTGATAGGAACAATTGTATTAAATCAAACAATCGTCCTATAATACCGTACGCTTGGGAATTATAGGAGGCTAGCGTGGGAAACCCTATTAATCGCCTTCGAGATATATCGACCTACAGCTTGAGCTTCCCCATTATTAACAAGATCTTGATATACATATTCAGTGATGGCCGTTAGTACATCAACGGTAGACCTGCCAAAATCAAAGCCGATTTTTTTGTAAAAGAGTAGGTCGTGAGAGCTACGATGCTTAACCATTTCAGCATTAATTAAAACCTCGAATACTTTGCTGAAAAGCGGTAGTAAACAAATAGGTCTATGGTTAGAGAGATCGGAATATTCTTAAGAGTTCTTAAAAAGGGGACTTGAGAAAAGGATGTCCAACAATCTGGAAATCAAGCAGCAGTGTAGCAATAGTTGTAGAATCTTGAGAGAAGTGTGCTATAAGGAATGATGGTTGTGGAAATATCATACTCACAAGATGTAATCAGCAAGAAACCTATTTAATTTGTCTTCTTAAACGGCTGGGAGTGTAAGGATAAAGTAGGGTCGTAAAGAATAAAAAGTTGCTTAGAACAACAAAGATGTAGCGGAAGGACATTGACCTCTCGTTCCAGAAGGAAAAGAACAAATAAATATGAATTATAGTTGATACAACATATACATAAACATTAGCTTAAAAGTTGAGTTACTTTCTCTCTCTCTGTCTTTCTCTCTCTCTCTCTCTCTCTCTCTCTCTCTCTCTCTCTCTCTCTCTCTCTCTCACTGTCTTTCTCTCTATCTCTCTCGCTCTCTCTCTATCTCTCTCTCGCTCTCTCTCTCTCTCTCGCTCTCTCTCTCTCTCTCTCTCTCTCTCTCTCTCTCTCGCTCTCTCTCTCTCTCTCTCTCTCTCTCTCTCTCTCTCAATGAATTTTTTGAAGTTTATTGAGCAGTCCAGAGAAATCAGAACTGTTCATGATAAATCCATCTTGAAAACTATGGCTTCAGGCTTGTGATTTTGCAAATTTTGTATTACATAGAGCCTAATCATAGGTCATCTATTGCCATCATACATACCTACTTAAAAAAATTCTAATACATTTGAAGGCACTTTAATCGATAGGAATGTTTATTGCAGGTCCCCCTAAAGTCTATCAATTTTTAAGTAATGTGTATATTATCTTGCAAAAGTACAGTGGCCAGAATTTTACGTTTAGATATTTATCGAACTATTCATATGTCGAGAATCTCCTACGGGATTATCACGCTATTATTGTTCCTTTTTATTTTATATTTTCGAAATTATTTGATTAGAAGCCACAAAAATAATGTCGTTCAAAAGATATAACATCAAATAACATCGCTAATATTTTCATGACCTTTAGTATTGAGCTGATTTTTAGATTTGAAAAGTTTACACTTTATGAATTATAAAATGAATTTCTCACATACAAAAACACGCACAAATACGCCCTCATACACATATGTATATACAGAATAATCCTTCAAACAGAAGTTTATTTTATTTTGTAAATATAAATTTATTTAGCATTAACTTCAGAATTACAAAAAATAAGTTTCTATTTGATGCATTTAAATAAATTTATAGTATTTAATAAGTAAAATGTAATAAAAATTATTTAATACCCAAAGCCGAATGAAGTATAATTTCTTCTTCTTCTTTATAATCATCATCATCGTCATCATCGTCATCATCATCTTCTTCTTGTTCACCTTTATGCCGCGTCCTTTCAGAATATAAGCTATCATGGCTCTCCACAGATTTATATTTTGTTTAGTTCTAGGCACCTTATCTCCCTTTGCTATGCTCTGCGCCCTTTATTTCTTCATCGGCTAAGTGGCTTGCAGCATTCGAATACCTTACTTGCTCTCAATAATCCCCGTGAGAATTGAGTTTTCCAAGCCCTTATTATACGTCCAAGTAATTTCGTTTTTCTTACCCCGATTTTGGGTGTACGTGTCCGTTCAGTTTCCATTTACTTGAAAACTTCTTCGCTACATCCGTGGGATTTCAGTATTTTTCTCTAGAACTACATTTCTGCTGACCCATCCGTGGCGAGATTATCCAACATTCACTGACATATATTAAGATGTATGCCAAATAACAAACCAGTGCTCTTTTCTTTGTTTCTAGCATATTTATTACGTTTCTCATTGCCTAGTTTAACATTTGGAATGATTCTTTCACTAATCCAATGAGTATTTGAATTTGGTTTTCTCATTTTTCATCCTCTGTTAAAACTCTTCCCTTATATTTAGACTTCTGCGCCCGATTAATGACTATATCTCCAATTCATAACTCAAATATTAGGATTTCTCTGTTGCTGATTGCCATAATACCTTTCCTTTTCCAGATGATGCCTTGGTAAGGCAAACTTAGATAAATAATGTACATTTCTGAAGAAACATCTATATCATACACGCTTTTTTGTTCAGTGAGAAAATAAAAAAAAACTCTTTATTCATGTTGGCGATGACATCTCTGACTTCAGAAAGGCCTTATTATCGTATACATGCTTGTTTGTTTTATTCTTCCAAAGACGCCCTAGATACAATGACCCATGCGGTTAATAGATGTGTTATCAGAACGAAGGAATTCACTCCCATTTGCGTTCCCATAAGCGTCATTATATCCATGATACTATAACACCTTATTTCATTGACGGAATAGCTCTAAGAAAATAATGAAAACCTGCTTTGTTCTTAGAGAAAGATGTATGCATTTAGGTCAAACACAAAATTATAACACATATACACAACTACAAGCAGTGTGGAAAGTACATGAAAAGAGTCTTTTACTTGTAATAATTTCCAAAGGGAATTGGAGCTGCCAGATATGTTTCTCTGTTTCTGGTGAAAATATATATAGGATTCCAGACTCAAGCGTGCCGGATTTATCGGCTGGGTCACTAGCGAGAACATATCCCTCTAAAACGGGAAACGGACTGGCATGGGTATTTCCCAACATGGGGACTGCAACCCGGAGATAATTTATATATTTAATGAAGATATATTTCCATAGCAGAACGACGTCGTCGTCTTGAGATCTTCGCCTTGTGGCATTTGGATGGCAAGGGCAGAAGTCCGGGAAGGACGACTGTCTGTCTCTTGACTCCAGGCAGTTAACTCATTAATTGATCACTTTAATCACTATACTCTGACGTCCTTAAGTGACTGCCACGTGACCAACGCGACTCCTTCTCAACCAAAGGGAGATTATTGTCTTTTGTATCCCCACAAGGTTTAAACTGTGAAAGCCAGGTGGACAAATGTTAAGGGTTATATCAACGTGGTCATTACTGAATTTTGTCAGCTCCGTTACAAAGGGCAGAGGCTCGGTGGTTCTCTACTTACCCTTTTCGGCACTTGAGAATGGTATCGATGGAAGAGCCATAGAGCTTAAGGCCTTGGAAGAAAAAGTAGGAAGGCATAGCGTGAACCACACGGCCGGGTGAGAACTTCAATGGCGATGCAGATCAGGCCATTGTAATTCATTCTGTTTAATTATTGATCTTGAACAATATTTTTGCTCATCTCATTAAGATTTGATTTTGTTTAAGATCTTCGACGGATCACAGTCTTCTCCCGTGTCCTACTGCATATAACGTTCTCTCTCCTCATAACGTAGACTTTTATATGTTGTCTTCTTACACAAGATATCTGATTGTTAACCCGGTACCAAGGGTTGATTGTCAATGATAGTCATTTATTTTCAAGGGTCCTCGTCTATGTCAACTTGGTGAATCTGCCATAAAAATATATAACTATCGGCAATATTTTCTAAGATCTTGGAAACATGCTTACCAGAACAGCAAGAGCTCTTTTCTTATATTAAACCGGAAAGTCCTGACAACACTTAAGAATGATGTAGACTGCGAAGATGTGTGGTTAGCTTCGACAGCAACGAGACCGAAATGAGTTTTCTCCTACTGAGTTAGAGTCGAAGCTTCATGGCGAGAATGAAAAAAGTGACTTTCTTTTTTAAAGTTGATGATATGGCCCTCTATTTATGTTCTCAAATACCTGACGCAGGCTGGCGAATTCCTAGTAGCCAAGGAAGAAAAATGAGGACATCGGTTAATTTGAACAACGAAACATTGAATTCTGCCTTTTAAAACGCGTTATTATTTTCTTCCGGTAATATTTTGCTTTTTTATCTGAACAGAAGTAATAAATCAGAAACCCTTCCTACGCGAAAAAAAAAAAAAAAAATTGGTAAATCAATTACTTTGCAAATATCTCAGAATTTATGTAACTTTTCCAGGAAGACAATAGTTGTACACATCAAAGTAAAACACTAGTTTTTCACGAATGATAGCAAAACATAAATTTATGTGATTTATGTATACGTTTGATTAAGTGGCTGTGATTATTAAAACTATACAAATTCGACTACCTAACCAGGTCAAATTCGAAATCGGAAAATGTCTGTCAAAACAAGACAAGCTTTCTACTACATTTAGAATTTTATTTTTGAGAAGATTATTGGACATTGTAAACGACAAACTTTCCAGATTATCTTCACTAATGTCTAAAATAGTCATGGGCAAACTGAGCTCGCGGATCGCATGAAGCCCGTTAGACTTCGTGAAAGGGATCCCTTAATTTACGTGTAAATAATATTTCTTAATTTCTGTTGGTTTCGTTTTTAGACGTTTCCGCAAAATCAATCACATATAAATAGAAAGAAAAATACATATTAAATACTATGTTTCTTGACGTATTTAAATATTCCTTGAAGTTCACATGTTCAGTTTTTAAACCATTGGAATTTTTCACTAAGGAAGGCGAGACGTGTAAACATCTGTTGCCTTAGAAATAGGAATCGTTCATGAAAGTTTTCTATCTGAAGACAAAGTATATTTTATCTTTTAAAATATATTTCTTTATATAATCAAATGAATAAATTACAAAAAAAATCACTCACAGCTGTGGTAATATTTAAGTTTTTAGTTTGCGAAAAAAATATCGACTTCTAAGGCGGATTGCTTTTGATATTGGAAATTTCTGAGATACATTCAACTTAAATTTACCTTTAATTTTTCACGCGCACTATAATTTTCCATATCTCATGTATACTTCTCAAATACCTTTACGCATGACAAGAATAAAATATGCTTCGTGAAGGAATTTATAAATAAAACACCAAAACAATTATATTCAGGAGCAGAATATCTAACATTTCACTGTCGTTCATCATAATTATGTCTATCCTTGCTTTCTTTTCTCAGTATTAAAAACGTCATACACATTTTTTTTATTAATTTTAGAGGATTTTGAAGGAAAACAATAGTTTTGTATATGGTATAACATTTTAAAACAAAACATCTTAAAACATACGATTAAAACAAGAAGAAAGAACAATAAAAACGTTTACATTACCGGAAGGTGGTAATATCGAAGAGCAAATAAACTATAAATGGGGAAAATAAAAAACAGATTTACTGGTTCATAAAGCTGCGTTGGGAACACGAAATGAGCAGGCCGGCAAAAACTACCAACATTAGTAACACGATGTTTTGCAATAAATATTAAAAAAAAATCAAAGGTTAATGTTATTTATATTTAACAACCACTATTTTTGTTTCCAGGGGGATGCAGATGACTTAGCCCTCCTCAACAAATTGTCCAAGCTGCTTTTCGGATATTGATTGGTATATACCAATTAATCCTTGCATTCAACCTTTGACATATTCTACGTATGTAGTTAGTGTCACACGGACATTTAAAATGGTAATGTATGGGATTAATAAGGTGGGCAGGTAATTCCGTAATTTATCACCTATCAGAAAACAAATTAAGTAGATTTGGGCAGGAGTATAATGAAACCGTGTGAAGACATGACTTTCCTTCTTTGTATATCCACAAGTATATTCTTGATAGCTCTATTTATCTGTCCCCCCACGAGGGGTCGCATGTGGCACAAGGCCGAGTTTTACGTGGTCACCCGAGCCCGTAGGCCCGGCCAAAAATATAGCCTTCGATTCGCCTAGGCGAGTTCGAGAGCTGTCATAACCTCCCCGAACGAAACCTTGCCCTTCGGCAAAGCTTCGTCCGGGTTCCTCTCTGCTAATGCAGAGAGTTCGACAGACGGCTGTTGCTGTATCAACTTTAATATATTCTTGATAGCAGACACTGTCGGAAGAAGATGCATTTTCATTCGCTTCATTTTAATTCTCACATATTCCGTTAGCAAATATTTAGTAAAATATATTGTTCTGATCAGTAAACTTACAGTATATCCATGTAAATAGATGGTTTATTTTCTTTTTGGTATTATTTCTAAGAAAAAGGAGACAAAAACCCTATTGGAAGAAGGAAAACGGGTGATTTAGACAGTTTTCTGTGATGATCCTTAAAATGAAGATATTGTTGGTCTATAGTTTTTCGGAATATTTGTGTCACTATTTTGGGTAGAAGAAAGGTAACTCCTTTGGTCATCCATGCAGGAATTTTAGTTGGATCGGTAAACCATTTCTTGAAGTTCTTTTTTTGATAGTCTCCGTGATAATATGGTTATTCCAGCCTTCTTATAGATACTAAACACTGAACAATACAGTCACCCTAAAAAAAACAAAAAAAAACAACAACATTAAAATACCTGACAACAGAAAACTTTTTGCGTTAAGATACATTCATAAATGTAACAAGGGTAACTTTATAATCATGCCAATACAAGAAAATAAACTTCATTGACAAATTCAAACTAACACTAAAACAACTTATTACTTCACGCACATAAATATACGCCGTATACACATATTGTTGCGATGTCAAAATGCAGAATTTCTCATTTGAATTAACGTTGCACACAATTGGAGTAAGATAAATTAATTAAATATTCATGCATATCAGGTAATTCAAATTATTATTTCCCTTAGTGTTATTTTTTACGGCTTTTTTTAAACTGACGTTTTGCATATTAACTGACGCACGGGTCCAAAGTCCACCCAGTTGCCAAAAGTATTGTTGTAGCCATTTGCTCTTGGAAATCAAAGAGAATGACGCTGGTTAAAAAAAAAAAAAAAAAAAAAAAAGTTTTCGTTTGTCTTTGCTGTGAAATTTAAAAAATTTTTATTGGCCCATCTGTAAATTCCACTTCTTCTTCTTCTTTTTGTTAAAATGTAATATGTAAATTAAATTTTTAAAGTCGTTTATTAAAAAAAAAAAAAAAAAAAATTCCTTTATTATTATTGTTTTATTATGTTTTTTTTTGCGGGGTGGATATTTATTATTGAGAAATCACCATCATTATTATTATTATTATTATTATTATTATTATTATTATTATTATTATTATTATTAATTTGATATCTTCTCTATCTCTTAGATGTTTCGGCCGGATGATCATCATCATCGTATTTCAGTCCCTACACGCAGCTTAGAGAGCCTTTTTATGTTTCAACATATATGCTGGTCTAGGCAGTTCTGTTTCTTGCCCAACCCCAATGATTTCAAGTGTCGCCAAGCTGTCCTACACTGAAGAAAACTCCTGCAATGGATTGCGCGGGTGAATAACCACAAAAGGTCAACTTGAGATGCTGCTTGGTATATGTCTCTGATTTGCCCAGCCAGATGTAGAAAAGTCTTTATCTTCGAATCGTCCGCATTCACGATGTTCTTATCCCAAGAGACCGCGACGACTATCAGGATCTATCGTATCCGATCTCCTGCACACGTGCGATATCCGGGAGATTGCACTACAAGCGCTTGTCAGATAGTAGTAACACACACATTTATTTATTCATTATTATTATTATTATTATTATTATTATTATTATTAATAATAATAATATCATTATTATTTCCTTTGACTTCTGATGTATAAACATTTACTTACGAGTCACAATCGGAGACTTCAAATCAGAAATTGCTTATATGCGGACATTGGCCTACACTCTTAGTGGATGCTAACACTGTGTAATCTGATGCATGATGATTAATTGTTTCAGGATATTTATCACGGAATCTGCATTTTTGATATGTGTGCTCATCATTTTCTTGTTAGCAAGAATTCGTCCTGTGCTGCAGATATATAACCTTCGGTTTCAGTGTTTAACCCTGCACTACATAACTACTGATGTATAAGGGGTTTGTCTACATCAGCTTGTTTTGTAACGGCAGAGTATTGACATTGAAGAGGCTTATCTCACCATCTTTTCTGTATTTGGTTCATTGCACTTGCTTTTTCACTTGCTTTCTTTTTAGTTTTATTGCCGCTTCAGTAGGTGTATTATGATATATTTGCACTAATTCATACACTTGAAATTCCCTTTTGCATTCGCTTTCTTTCTTTATTACCGAATAAATTTTCTCTTATCTATCATCGTCCAGCATTCTGTAGTTTCGGCTATCATTGAAACCCACTTGCCGTGGATTTTGTAAACCGATTCTAGTTGAACTAATCCTCTGCCTCGTTCGGATCTGGACACATACAAATGATCAACATCAGCTTTATGATGATGCATGCGGTGGCAAGTAAGGAGCTTTCTCGTTTTAACATCCATTCGCCTAATTTCAGCTAGGGTTCATTTAAGGATGTTGAAAGTGTATTGCATCACAGGCACAGCAAAATTGATTATCGATGATATTGTTTTGTGAATTCGTCTCGGTACTTAACACGAGACGCACATGCCTATATTTTTTTCATTACTTTCTGCTTCATTTGTGTATTCTGTATTCCATCACATTCAATAATTCCTATAAACTTCTTCCTGTTGCCTAATTTTTATGGCAAAAGCTAGAACTATTGATTGTGTTTCTCTAATTCTCCCTTTCTTGAATGTTACTTTTGTACATTTATCTAATCCGAAAACCATACTGATGTCATCAATGAAACATCTTACAATATTGATTATATTTTATCCATAGTTATTACTGTTTAGCTTGTGCGATAGGGGATTGAAAGACAGACAGAAAAACAGGGGGTTACTTGAAAGATTCTTCGTCGAATATCCAAACAATAGGAAGGGGCAGTACATTAGATTTGATTTAGGTATAATGTAGGTTTCTACATTTCCATGCTATATTTTAATAAATCTACTACCACCGAGGAGGATTTGTATTTTATGCCTTATCGATTCAATAGTGTGGATCACTATAAATGGCTTTTACAGCGATCTATCCAATTTCTGCTGAGCTTTCTTCCTATATTCCTGCAATTTTCCACAATCATTTTATTTATTAGTATTTGATCTTTTCAACCATATTAACTTCATCGACATCATTTTCATTCAAGGAGAAGAAAGTTGTTCTTGTTGAGAAAGGAGTAAGTGAAGTTTGCCAAGACAGACGTGATCAATTATGGACAGACATGTTATTGGCCTATAATTTTGCAATCATCTGTTTCACAGGTTATTGGTAGGAGATTTGGAATATCTTCATTAGTTCATTCTGGAATTTCAGTGGAGGTAATAATTCGCATTAATAAATTTTGCTTAAGATTTTTATGGATTCATGATAGATGATAGTCTCAAAAATTTGGTACCTCATAATTGCCTAGAGATTTCTATTTTGGTCATTTTGTTAAAGCTTGACGCACATTATCCTTGGTTATATTTATCCATTGTTGCACAGGTTAAATCTTTCATTTTTCTTGTTCTCGCTTGATCTACTCTGCATTGAAATCATATTCATTTAGCTTGCTTCAAATATTCTCCTCAAACTTGTGCATTTCTTCAATAGATGGTGACTGTTTAACTTCTATAACTGCTTTTGCAGTTTCTCTGTAAAATTTCTTAAGGCTTATTATTATTATGATTATAATTACTATTTTTACTGTTGTTGCTGTTGTTACTGTTGCTGTGGTTGTTATTATTATTATTATTTCTTTTGCTTTCTGGATTTTACTCATTTCTTTCCGGGTCCTGACCAGAGACATGAGGTCATAAATGGCATCATGGCATTTTCCACTGAGTTGTTTTGAAAAAAAAATCGCATATATTCTACATAGCTAAAACCATTTATAAGTTGTGGGCTGTACTTGTGACTACATTTTTTTGTATTTTTTAAGGCATGGGCTACCAGGGATTCCTTCAGTGCGTTTAGTGGAATTATTTCCAATCAATCCAAGGGCTCCAACTACTTATTATTATTATTATTGTTGTTGTTGTTGAGAGAGAGAGAGAGAGAGAGAGAGAGAGAGATTACATCTGTATTATGCGACTCCATATTTTTTGGCGTAAAAATCTGACCATAAAATCTCGCACTGTACTCCAGTATAAGCGGTAATAAGGAAAAACCCCCAGGATGGTTGGAAGGCATCCAAAATCAGTCGATGTTAGGTAACATCGTCTTACTTTTGATTATATAAAATCCCTGCGATCATTTATGATAATAATTCAAAATATGATTTCGAAGTCGTATTTCTTTTGCTAAAGAGATTATGTTGCATACTGTAAGATGGCAAAAATCTGTGTTCTACTGAAATACAATATTTCTACTAATACAGAATACTTTCATTTCTTCTTGAATTTAGAGAATCCACAGCAGCTTGATTTAGTATAGAATACAGAGGATGGGATTGAAGAGTTAGGATTAGTTTTGAAGGGGCTAGGTCGTCCGGAGACTTTTCGAAGAGAAACAATTCTACACTGCTGAAATTGTTTTTAAAGTGTACTTTATATATATATATATATATATATATATATATATATATGTGTATGTGTGTGTGTGTACACATACACACACATATATATATATATATACATATATATACACATATATATATATACACATATATATATATATATATATATACACATATACACACACACACATATATATATATATATATATGCAGTGTGCCCATAAAGTTCATGTGTACTTTAAAAAATTAATAACTTCATTTGTATTTGCGACAGAAATGATCTGTAAAAAATGTTATAAAGTTTAATGTACCTAGTTTTTGATTGAAATGTGTGATATGAAGGAACGTGGAAGTGACACAAAGTGAAGATTATTAGTATAAATAGGATAGATAATAGTTATTGCTAGACTACAAGAGGTTGCAATTTTAGGGATAAGGGAAACAATCACATTTCTTGGGAAAATAAGTGGACTTTTTTCGATACGTTTGGAGCACGGGAGAAATGTGGGTGATTCGCCTATGCTGAAGAAAAAATCAAATCCCTGGACATTGTAACTAAAGACATGTGTGTTACTTTATTTGTTAAGAAAGTATAAAATGTAAATATATTGAGGTTTATTTTAAGAATTTAATATTTACCAAAATAACACAAAAATAACTTGAAATAATAACATGTAAATGTATTCAAGAAAGTCGTTATTGGCTTCAACCATTGTGAAAAGGCGACTTTTTTTTCCTGCATGCCTTTTGAACAGTTTTCTATTTTAAGTTGGTGAATGTAGCCATAATCCTTGTTTTCAGCTCATCTTTGGGGCTATAAGTTGTTTTCTTGGTCCCTCGCTCAACTGCTGCCCACACATAATAATAATCAAAGGGTTGTAGCTCTAAGGGGTGATGTTGTCACAGACATTGTCTGACAGCCATGACTGGGTTCTCCTGCTTGTTTTACATGGTGCAGAGTCATGTTGCCAGACAAAGGGTCTTCCAACAGTCACTGTTCTTATCCCAGGCCTCACTAACTCCTTAAGGCGCTTTATGTAAGCCTCTGCGTTGAGTCTGAGAGCGTACCCAACAAATCCGAGTGTTCTTTATTATCAGAACGATCAAAAGGAGATTTCCGAGCAGGGGTACCTTCGTAATCACCATTAGACTCATCCAATTCTTTCTGAATCCTCTCCCCATATTGATACCAAAACACTTTGTAATGTTCGTATTGGAGCTTCTGGCGTGAGTACAGCATTTCTGGCGGAGTGAATTGCGTCATAGTGCTCTCTTTCTAACTGACGCTGACCAACTAACCCTAGTATACTGTACAATCTACAAAGTTAATAACAAACAACGCACATGCGCAAAATTGAAAATATAAAATTGCGACAATTTACCCATCGCATCCTGTATATATTTTCTGTCTTGATACTGTTTATCTGAAAGAATTATGAATACTTAAACTATCGACATTTCACAATGCAATGTTAAATAATATGTCCGTAATTTCTGCTTAGCTGTTCCAAAGTAAATAAATGAAAAACATATTTTCTTGAAAGGATTCATATTCTCCCGATGTATTTAATTCAAGTAAATTTTAACGTATGCGGATTAACGTGGTACACTTTTGTATAAACGAAAAAAGTATCAGTTAATTACAGACAGTACGATGAGAAGAGATTAAGTTTCCGGCTGTAAGTAGTTTTCAATGGTATAAGAAAAGAAATTCCGACTTATTTACATCCACGAATCATTTTATAAAACCTCACATTTCACATTTAGTTTTAACGCCAAAATCCTGTTAACCTCTAACACTGTAAACTACAAAGTTATCACACTCTAAACACATCGAAATCACTGATGTTATCTGTCATAGCTTAAATCTGTGCCGCTGATAAACTGCCCGTCGACAATTTTTCTGTAACAATGAGTAAATTATCAATGGTTTAATGTCGACTGCTGCTATGCACTTTCTCGGTACCATCTTCATCGGAATTGTCTGATGACGAATAAGATTCATGATGTATTTTTAATATTACAGCTTATATTGTCCGGTCATATCTTCTTCACTATCTTTATCACTATCAATAATTTCTCTATCCAGGGAATCCGTCTGGTCTTTTCTCTTTTTCTCATTTCCTTTGTGAGGGTTTAATTTCCATTTACCTGCCATTGGCACATCGCAACGTGATTTTGCATCATCGGGAAATACGATTGGTTATTGGAGTTTTGGCACTGATGTGACCGCTTTTTTAACCGGACAGGCGTCATATTCTCCATTGGATTCACTGTCAGATCCGTCTGAGTCTACGGGGGCAGTTTCTTTGCGTATTGGTATATCTGCATCAAAAATATCACATTCTTCGATATTCATTGCTTGCAGTTATTCTATATGAAACTTGATCACTGAGTTTGCCAAATGGTCCTTAATTTTGTTTGATACATGAAAAGTTTCTCCATCACTATTTCGTTGTGTTTCCGTTTCCTCTCTAGATTGTCACATATACGTTATTTTTATAATATATAAAATCGAGTTTATTTCGTTTCATTTAATGTTTACTATTCTTGTCTATCGCCGCAATGATTTATTCCCCTTGTTCTTCATGAGATAGAACACACAAAAATTTTCATCTAATGATATTTCAATTAATATTTGTGATATGCTGTCTCCACATGCAGAATAACGTACTTGTTATACATTAACTCATAGTTTTCTAGTCAGATTTTGTGGCAAACTGGTGTGTCTCAAAGTGATATTAGGTTTTGGTTTGTTTGGTTTGTTTTGTTTTATGACATATCAACCTCGATGGGTCATTTAATGCCGACAACATTTTTTTCCTGGTAATATTTTTCCTTTGTCAAAAATCTATTTCTGTTAATATTTCTCAAAAAATGTATAGATGGTAATATTATTTTTCAAAAACGTATAGCTCGTAATATTATTTTGCCAAAAACGTATAGCCGGTAATACTTTATTTCCAAAAACGAATAGCTTGAAATATTATTTTTTCCAAAACGTATACCTGGCAACATTATTTTTCAAAAACCTACAGCTTGCAACATTATTTTTTCAAAAGCATTATCAGAGGCCTTGCTGTTGGACGTAGTTCATCGTCAAACCTTGGACGCAGATTAGTTTATCGTCATACCCAGAACGCGGATGTAGATTATCGTCATACCCAGGATGCGGATGTAGTTTATTGTCATACCCAGGACGCTGAAATTGGGTGTGTCTCGTAATAATTTTTATAATTGTTAATAATTAACCTGAAGTTCTTAATTGATCCATATATTATTGTTAACTACCTTAGAAAAAGATATTTGGTTCCACCTAGGATGATTTTAGATTGATTGTTGCGTAATAAGCATATGAAGAGAGTATGGACTGAATAACTGTATAGCTTCAATAAATGAATACAGCAATAATTTCAGTTAAAAACGATTCCATTTCCATATAAAATTCTGTAACTTCCGTTAGTCCGTCCATTTGTTACACCGTCTAAAATAGCCATACATTGACCCAACGAAACCAAATTTTGAGAGAAGTGCAAAGAGGTAATGGAGTACAAAGTAGAGTTTGCTTTACTAGGTTGCGTAGAAACACCTGCGGATTATAGGGACAGGTTGTCACCGAGCTCGCTCGTCCTGTTTTGATTTCTATACCAAGAACATTTTTACAAGGTGGTTTTTTGCTAGCACCGGTCCTAACTAATTTTAAATTCAAAATTTGTCATTCTCCTAGAATGGTTGCCAACCAAGACAAGGTAGCTCAGTCTCGATTGTTATAATCATCGCTCGGATACGAAGAGCATCACAGTTCAGCAATGCTCTACTTTTCCTTGCTTTCATTAAACTGTAAATGGAACGTTACTGAAGTGGGAAGATCTGTGATACTAAGCGTTAAAAAGACGCTAGATCAAACACCAGTTTCTCTTGCACAGAAAGATGCAGATTCAATGCCTTGCGGAAAGCATATTTTGTTTATCAAGATTTCTTGAATGCGCAAACCAATATATGTAATATGTTCTGTTTAAAAAATAAAAAACGGGGCGTCTATTCCAATCATGAGTATCCACCATAAGAATGTTTGAAGTAATTATATATATGTGTGTGTTTGTGTGTGTGTTTGTGTGTGTGTGTGTGTGTGTGTGCGTGCGTATGCGTGTGTTTGCGTTTCTGAGCGCGATTGTGCGTGTGTATGTAATCGTGAAACGCCAAAATTATCAAAATATATTGGAAACGCGGCGTTTCTTTTTTTGGGGGGAATGAACTCTAGGTGATAAGTTTTATGAATTAGAATTTTTTTTACTACAAATCTTCACAGTATTTAGTATTGTTAAAGTAATCGCTAACAGTTTTTGGGAAAGATGTACAATTTGTTTGGAAAGATATTCTGACAAGAAACCAACTTTGCAATTTAATAATCTTTTTAATTTAATTTGTTCCATAGGGCATCATGTTAAACAATATTTTTAAGAATTTTTTCCTAGTTTACAGCGAAGAATAAAGTCTGAGGATTTCTTTCTCTTGAGCTTGCATTATGCAACTGAATATGCGTAAATATTTCGTTCTGGAAACAAATTCCAACATTTTGAAATGTTTGGCATTGTGATTTGTTTATAGTTCTTGCAAATGAAGGGCAAACTGGAAATTAGATTCTTGTATATAAAAAATAAATGATATGCAAAAAAAAATAATATTGCATTTTGATTAAATAATTATCTTTATATTTTAATCAGTAATTTTCTTTTTTAAATAGTGAGAGTATTTTGTAGGTTAATTAATAAAAAACGTTTAATTTTTTCCAAAGAAATTGATGAAAATTTATTGTCCTAAGCTACGCACCCTAGTAAAGCAAATTCTACTTTGTACTTCATTACCTGCTTGCAAATTTTCATTAATTTATTGTACTAAGCGACGCACTCGGAAAAACAAAAACACGTACAACCCAAACAAACACCACACACCCATATATATATATATATATATATATATATATATATATATATATATATATATATATATATATATATATATATATATATATCAAAAGGAAGAACAGTAAGATATATAATCAGTTGTTCTTATTGATATTTTTTATTTTTATTTTTACAAAACAATGCTCAATGTAAATTTACAGAGCATAACTATCATAAATTAACTGATTTATAATATGTTTTTATCGCTACAGAGTGATAACAATGTTTCAAAATCTGAAGCTAAAAACTTCAAATTTAATTATATAATTAAATTAAAAGCATTTGTTCTGTTTTTCCAATTTTTTTGGAAAAACTTATCTTTAAATCTACTGAGTTTTAAACGCACATATAAATCCATAATTTTTTGTTTCCAAGGATACAGAGAAATCCAATTATTTAGACAGGGACGGTAGCGTGTTCATTTTTATTAACTATTGTTGCATCAATTATGAGTTTACGTTCGAAAAAGTTTAGGTAAGGTAGGGGTGTATTTTTTCAACGAATTTTGACATCCGTTAAACGCATGTCCTCTGTTTTTTTTTTATTAACGGCAAAAAGTTTTTCAGTACTTGTATACTTAAAGATTTTATCTAGGCGGTTTTGAGTTAGAATACGTTTTATTTAACTACAATTTTAAAATATTTTTATTCGTAATTACTAATAGACTATATTTCTTTTTAAAACAAGTATGTAATAGAATTACTTGAATTATTTAAAATTATTTTTTCATGTCAAATATATTTATCTGTCTATATTTCTGAGATGAGGTATTTTGTACATTATTTACATTATTCGGACTATTGTCTTCATCTTTGTCGCCATATTTATTACAACTATTCGGCCTTTCAGTATCTGTCTATATTTCTGAGATGAGGTGTTATGTACACTATTTACATTATTCGGACTATTGTCCTCATCTTTGTTGTCATATTTCTTACAACTTTTAGGCCTTTCAGTATCTGTCTATATTTCTGAGATGAGGTATTTTGTACATTATTTACATTATTCGGACTATTGTCCTCATCTTTGTCGCCATATTTATTCCAACTATTCGGCCTTTCAGTATCTGTCTATATTTCTGAGATGAGGTATTATTTACACTATTTACATTATTCGGGTTATTGTCCTCATCTTTATCGCCATATTTATTACAACGTTTCGGCCGTTTCTGTCTATATTTCTGAGATGAGATATCACGTACACTATTTACATTATTCGGACTATTGTGATAAATATGGCGACAAAGATGAGGACAATAGTCCGAATGATGTAAATAATGTAAATATAAGTATGTATATTACTAGCTCACGCTTTTTTTATTTTTAAATATTATTTAAAGCAAATGTTTGACAATGACAGCAAAGAATAGCTATTTAGTTTCTCTGATTCAGTAAACTTTTATTTTTCATAAACTTAGTAATATATAGTTTCTCATGTATGTACAAAGGACATGGATCATTTAATGACCTACATATTCTAGCTTTTCTTATTAATTTCCATTTTACTGTAGTTTTTTTTGGTTTTGGTTTAAGTGTTTATTGAAGATATTAGCATTATGTTTCTTAATAATTTTTCTATGTTTGCAGGACGGCTGTAACTTAGTTTTAGTGTATTTTTATTGAAAATAGTACTTAGTTTACTTTCTTTAGGAAAGTGCTTAACTATTAAGCGAATAATTGTTGTCCTCACTTGTTCTTTACCATTTTGTTGTATGGGGGCGTATACCAAATTATTTTTCTACTTCTGTTTTTTCTATTTTTTTCATTTTCCTTTTTTATATAAGTTTGTTTTGGGTTTTTGTAGCCACTATCTTTTAGAGCTTTATTATAGAAATTAATATGTTCGTAGAAAATCTTCTCATTTGCTGAATGTTTAGTCATTCTTCTTTCGGTAGATAAAAGTATATGCATGCTTAATTATAGATAGAGGATGATTTGATTTAGGGTGTATATATAAAGGATTGGTATTGTTTTTTTTATAAGGTATGCATACATTTTTCATTAAATCTAGTGTTATATCAAGGGAGTTAACTTTTTAATTTAGTGTGTACCCTAATTTTTAAGTTCAGGTTTTTAAATTCTTTATATAATATTTTTCTAATTTCATCGATTTTAAAGTTAGAAGAGCTCTATATGACCATAAGTCCATCGTCTCTGTATAAACCAATGCCAGTTATATTGATTTCACGGTATGCTGTGAGAGTGTATAATATAAAAAGACCTATAGGATCAGAAGACTCAGCTGAGTCTAGTGATTTCTTTGTGATGTCAAATTGGTTTTATGAATTTTTTATCAATTGCTCACCTTTATGCATCAGTACCGATTTTTTCGCATTTACAATAATGCTATTTTCTTCTTCGGGTATATCCATGAACTGGGTAGCAAAGCCCAACGCATTCATGAACAGTTCTTTAGATATTGATTGATAATAATTTTCAATATCAAACTCCATTAGTTCGTTTTATCCTTTATATCAGCAAATCAGTTTGTCACGTCTTTGGTTTTAATCCAAAGTTTCAGGCCTATTTTTCTTTAATTTGTTGATTTATGATTTCAAGGATCCTTTTGCTAATTTTTCCGATCTCAGATCTTGTTGGGTTTATTATCCTTGTAGTTGGATTAGCCTCGAAATCTTGTTTGTGGTTCTTTAAGATTATATAGTTATATTTAGCTGTCCCCCCACGAGGGGTCCCATGTGGCACAAGGCCGAGTTTTACGTGGTCACCCGAGCCCGTAGGCCCGGCCAAAAATATAGCCTTCGACTCGCCTAGGCGAGTTCGAGAGCCGTCATAACCTCCCCGAACTAAACCTTGCCCTTCGGCAAAGCTTCGTCCGGGTTCCTCCCTGCTAATGCAGATAGTTAGACAGACAGCGGTTGCTGTATGTTTAATACAGATTATATAGTACACTCTTTCATTTAGTTAACCTACTCTATCACTAATCTTCAGTATGTCTGTGATTTTTTTTACTTCTAGTATTAATATTCTCTACCATGAGATCATTATTATAATAATAGATGCCCCATTTTTAATTTTTTAAATGTACATATTACATTTAATGGTTTGCGCATATAAGAAATCTTAATAAACAAAATATTCTTTCCGCAAGGCAGTGAATCTGCATCTTTCTGTGCAAGAGAAACTGGTGTTTGATCCAGCGTTTTTTAACGCTTAGCATCACAGAGCTCCTCACTTCAGTAACGTTCTATTTCCATTTTAAGGAAAGCAAGGAAAAGTAGAGCCTTGCTGAACTGTGATGCTCTTCGTAGCCGAGCGATGATTATAACAATCGAGACTAAGCTACAGTGTCTTGGTTGGCACCCAGTCTAGGGGAATGACAAATTTTGAATTTAAAATCAGTTAGGACCGGTGCTAACAAAAGACCACTTCGTAAAACTTTACTTGGTATAAAAATCAAAATAGTAAGAGCGAGCTCGGTGACAACCTGCCTATATAATCCGCAGGTGTTTCTAAAAAACATACACACACATAGAGGGTGAACATAAAGTTCGTGTTCACTTTAAAAAATGTATAATTTTATTTGTATTTGCGATAGAAATAATCTGTAAAAAATTTTATAAAGTTGAATGTACCTAGTTTTAAATATAGCTAAATAACTAATGTGATTTCAGGTATTACTTTAAATCAGTTGGCAAATGATTTCCGTGAACTACAAAATCATATTATCCTTTGTACTGCTAATGATGAAGGACATGTGTAAACATAAAGATTTACTTCTTTCTAATCCTTTTTACACATCATTTCTATCGCAAATACAAATAAAGTTATAATTTTTTTAATGTACACAAAAACTTTATGGACAACCTTTATATTACATATTAATTTATTCTTTGCTATTACATATAAAAAATTATATTGAAATTTAAAAAATTATGTATAATATAAATTAATTTTTTTTCATATTCTAATGTGCGTAACGACTCAGAAGATTTGGAGAACCACTGCAGTAATACAAGAAAAAACTTAGCCACATTTACTTGATTTAGAGACACATTCTGATATTGTCCTTTTAGACAAGAGATTATGCATAATCAAATGTAACTTTTCGAGTCTTTTCCTATGTAGTTGGTCCCAGCTGTAAAAGTGGTATAACCCTCTGCCCAAAATAAATAAAGTGCTATTTCCTAAAAAAAGAAAATTCTTCACAGAATTAGCTAAAATTTGTATAATAGAAAAATAATAGAAAAAGAACAGAAAACAAGACATAAATGGCAATTTAAATGCTACGTTTAGATTACTAGAGAAATGGTTCTACGTAACCCTCTAATTCCACTGTTCCCACTGTGCCATGGTAATGTTATTGGAGGATATATATATATATATATATATTGGATCATGTTATTTAAGCCATGGCAATTATATGTAAAACATAATATCGCCCAAATATCCGCCAAGACTTCGGCGGCACACCTCCACTCGATGGTTAAAATGTTTGATGACGTCTCTACATAGTTGCTCCTCGATACCACCAATATGCCTTATTATCTCATCCTTCAGCTGTTGAATTGGCTTGTTGGATTGTTGGCATAGACCTTACTTTTGAGATGACCCCAAAGGAAGAAATTTAAAATCCTGAAGTCGCATGATCTAAATACCTAAAAACAGGAAGTACCGATATTTCCTTTATTTTGACTTTCGTATGTATTGCTTTTCAATATAATATAATTTTTATCCGATTGTTACACATCCTACGTCTATTCCGTAATTTAGCGTAATTGCATATTTTTGGGAAGCTGACAGTTTCTGTTCCTGTTCTAGACAAAAATAAGGTATAAACGGCAAGGTAACGAACCAAGTATTATATTTAAATTTCTTACGTGTGTTATGCTGAATATTATAAAAGATCTATATTCTTTCTCACTTCAGTTGCACCTAGAATCAAATTTATTATTAAAAATCTGGTTTTATTTTTAAGAAAAATGAAGAGATAACTTCATAGAAAACTTTCTCGTTAATACGACTTTTGCTAATAGAAGTTGTAATTTGTTGCTATGCCAACGCTGTAAATGGCAGAAAACCTTTTGCAATGCTTATCGTAAATGGGGGGAAAAGCGTGATGCCCTTACCATACGGAATTCTGAGTAGAAAAAACTAATTCCCTGCCAGATTTTCTTTGCCAAACGTCTCGAAAGCATGACTCAAACCAATTGTAAGCAATAATGAATTGAGTGTGAAAACCGCTTCTCAGAAGACACAATTGAATTTGTATAGGACACTTTCTGGGGAAATTTGCGCCAGGAATATGACAATGCAATCTGAAAATTGTGAGCGAATCCTGGTGGATCCCGTTCGATAGAGATTATATTCAATATTCGCTTATATTAAATACAGGCTTGAATATCTTAGACCTGTCATATGCAGTATCTGCCCTCGTATATCAGGCGCCTTCTTTTTATGTCAGGTTAGAAATTTTGAACGCTGCACTTTGGCTTTTTTCCCATCTATGAAAGTAGAGAAAGATTATGAATGTTTGCATTGTTTTAAGACTGAAAACAAAACATCACTTGCTAATTAGCTTCGCATGTTTTTAAGGAAAGAATTTGCTTTAATTGAGAGAAGTAATTATTTATTTAAATTTAATCACTTTTGATTGTATTTAATTTATCTAGAATCACTAAGACAACATTTTAGTTTGAAATTTTGAAATCCTACTCGAGAATGTCAATATGTCAGAAAGCAGACGATTAATTACACTATAATTTGGACAGCAGCAAAAAAAATCATAATCAAATTGAAAGACTATTTGCTGACTGAAATATTTGGTTTTCCTATTTGAATTTTCCTGTTTTAATATTCTTGTGACAATTTTTTGCTTAACTCATATTGAAACTAATATGCGAGATCTTTTTTTTCTACTAAAAATAAATCTATATAGGTAGTGAGTTATTTATAATGAGTATATTTATGAAATTTTACTGATCTGTCTTTTCACATGTTCGTCAACTTCAGTTTTTAGATAACAAGATTTGGAACAATAATTCGTAGAAAAACATAAAAATATATCGGAGCAAAATCTACATTTAATTAAACTTGTGTAAAATTAATTTCATCCCCAATATCTTTAAAAAAAATTGTTTATGTTTTTATTTCTGCCTCAATTTCCCGAAATATTAAATCAATATGAAGTGTTCTTATCAAATCCTTGAAATCGGTCTGTTTTCCATTTGTTATAATCAGTAATATTGTTTATTGTGCCTTGTCTGAAGTGAAATAATATATATATATATATATATATATATATATATATATATATATATATATATATATAGCATATCTTCATTTAAAAATGTTTCCTTGAAAAATATAAACCTTTATTTTTATACTGATCATTTCCAGTTGTATAATTAGTTTCTTGTTAATAAACATTCAACAACCGACATGGAACAAAATTTATTACTAATATAGCTACAACATATTAATTTTGTATTTTCTTATTTTGCATAATTGACCTATCAAAGTTGTACTGGAAATTGAATTTCATATTCCTCTTTTGTTCTTATTAACATAAAACCCTGACATTATAAGGGCATTAGATTCTGAGAAATGGATCAAAATATTCCCAACTGATAGGCATACGACTAATTTTGTCGTTGATAGTAATTAATAACTTTATTTTTATACTAAACTTCAATTAATAGAGGCAGGAGAGATTCTAATGATAGACATATGGCTCAGTGGATATAGGCAGTAACAGGACCCAAAGAGTGTGAGTTCAATACCCAGGTAAGGCAGTGGAGAACTTGCAGAAGTGATTTAACAGGAGATAATTGAAAACTGGTGTCCATGGAAGGTGGAAATAGAATAGTCTACAACAATGAACGAAATAAAGGGTTCAGTTCGACATTCCAACCACCTGAAGAAGGCCGAAGCGTTTAGCGGCCGAAACGCTGTAATAGATATGGCGACAAAGATGATGACAATAGTCCGAATAATGTAAATAGTGTCCATGATACCTCATCTCAGAAATATAGAGAGATACTGAAAGACCGAAAAGTTGTAATAAATATGGCGACAAAGATGGGGACAATAGTCCGAATAATGTAAATAGTGTATGTGATTCCTCATCTCAGAAATATAGACAGAAACGGCCGAAACGTTGCAATAAATATGACGACAAAGATGAGGACAATAGGTCGAATAATGTAAATAGTGTACATGATATCTCATCTCAGAAATAAAGACAGATACAGATAGAGATTTACTGTAAAAAATGATTATGATGAATGTGATAGATAAAGAAACGAAGTGGTTGTGTGAAATGAAGAGTGTGAGGATAATTAGAATAGATAATGATTACCTTTTTAAACGAAGTGCTTAGTAGAAGCCTCCATGTACGTGTCTATTCTAGAATCTCTTTTGAAAGAAGCTGTCCGTGGAGAAATTTCTTCTTATATTTTGAGCATGAAGGAAGTGACGGAGGTTCCTCTCCCTAGACGTAACAGATAAATATTTGATCTGGTAAAACTGAAGAAATGTTTGTTTTAAATTACACAAGTTTTTATTTCTTTAGAATGTAATAAATGTAAATCATTTGAGGTTTGTTTTGAAAATTTAATATTTGCTTGGACAATGATAAACGTTCTAATTATATGAAGACTCTCTGTTTATGCAACTCTTTATATCTGTGGAAAGATTTATTAAACAAATACGTCAAATGTATTATTCAGTTGAGTGATTACAAATAGTCAGTAAATTTTGGCAATGAGAATGAATTGATAAGTTTCTCAATGTTTTTACGTCAATTCCTATAGCTGGTCACCTCTTCCAGCGTCTGCCTGTTAGGGGTTAAAAGTTCAAGTTTCGTATCAGAAGCGAGATATACAGCTATAGATATTTACGTGTTCGAAAACTGTTGCTGCAACAATGACATGGCTTATTCAAATAAAGACACAAAATAATGTTTTAAAAAGCATTATAATTTTAGTTTATTTTTATAACTTCAAACACATAGTCAGATATTCAAACACATATAAAATATGTTGTTGAATAAAACAGATTTCATGTAATAAAATATATTATTAATATATTTAACTCGTAGAATAATTCACTTTTTTATTGCTCACTGACATAGAAAAAATTATTTTTCAAGAGTTTAATTTAAAAATTAATGATTCTATTATCTGAATTTACATACAGAAATGCATAAATACACCGATGAGTTGTTGTGGAAAGTGGGACGTAAATAGTATCAGAAGTTGAAGAAATACAAGGAAGTAGCCCGTTTGTTGATGGAATTCACTCGTCTAATTAAAGGGTTCAGATTTGTTATGGATTTACGTTGGCTCACAGGCGTCAGATTTTATTTAATCGCAATACTGTCTACTCATTCCTAATAGTAAAGTAAGACCATCAAATTTGCCACAGCCGCAAATACTGTGTCTATAAAGACGGGTTCCTATATGGAATGTACCCTCAATTAAAAAAAAAAAACGAGAACCCTCTTCTCTCGTATAAATGATTCTGTATGTCCCTTGTCCACAGTAGCACTTTCATTTTTTATCCTCCCTTATGTTCCTTAGAACTTTAATGATCGACCGAATAAATGTGACCATTGATAAGATCATCACTGAGTATCCCTCAGGTAGTTTTCATATTTTCAGCGACTTCAGTATTCACCACAAAGTGGTTGGTCCACTCAAACAAGATCGATGAAAAAGGTAGATACTGTAGAGATCTCTACTTCACCAACGATCTGACAGATATTTGAAAAAATTTACCCCTATTTCTGATGCAGCTGGACATAAGGCAAACTCCTTTGACTTCTTCCTCAATTTCTCCCCTGAAAAAATGATTCGCTAAAGTTTTATCTCCGCTTTGATCTTCAGTGTCTCAGTTGACAACAGCAAACAATGGTGTGGCAGACCAAAGATATCACCTGATGTACCGTTCGATAGAACCATTTATCGGCACATGAAAGCCGACAAAGGCAGCTTAAATCATACATGTCGGAAGATCTTCAACCATCTTAAAACATGCAGCCTCCAAAACTGCCCTCTTCATCTAGGAATGGAATCTTTCGGGAATAAAGTGATTTTTTAGACCAGGGGCAATGACAGCAGAAGCTGAAAAGTCAGCCCTGGTTCACTCCAGAATGCGCAACACCCATAGCTCACAGTAACCACTATAACAATATCTATCATAGGGAAAGATGTAGTGCACAACTTGCAGCATTAAGAACTGCTGGAAATCATTGCATATTCTAGAAAATAGAAAGTGTAGCTATGCAGAAGCAGTCCAGTCTAAGGTCGAAAGCAAAAACTGGGAGTTCTGGAATATTTCTAACCAAATTCTGAACAGAAGCCAAGCGTCAATTCGTACTATTATAAATAGCCCTCAGGCATTCTCATCCTCGTCAGATAAAGCAAAGTTTTTATTTACGATCTTTGTCTCTAATTCGACGTCAGATGATAAAGGCCAATCCTTCCAGACCTCCTACGTCTCACTGAGCACAATCTCAGTAATATTTTTTATCAAAGCTCATGAAGACTCAAATGTCTTGACCCTAAGAATGCTAAATGCCCCTATAAAATCCCAGTAAGAATATTAACCCTGATTTATCCCCAAATTTACCAAAATTATTTAACACCTGCTTGAAGGATAAATCTTTTCCAAGTCTCTGAAAGATGTCAAATGTATGCTCTGTTTTCAAAAATATGGGAATTTCTCATTCCCGTCTTTTCTATTGAGCCATCAGCCACCTCAAAGTTAACAGCAAACACTTTAGGCTATAGAGAACAAGAATATAGTTGATCAACGCAACAGGGACAAAGTCTTGAAGCAGTAGAGATTTTGATCGGCACAAACCACTGCTGATAACCTACCTGTCATTACTCACAGAATTCGTGAGGCACTAAGCAAATACATCTCAATGATTACCGCATTAGATATTTAAAAAGCCTTTTAACACGGTGCATAGAAGGTACAAGGACAAACTCACTATTTTTGGAATCACTGGAAGTGTTTTCTCACTCATCAAGTCCGTCGTAACGACAAGGTGCCTGTAGGTAGTTGTTAACAGCGAAGCGTCCAAGGTCGAAGTTATCAACCGAGGCTCTCTTCTTGGTTCAACCACCTTACTATTTATATGATCTTCATAAGATTCCGATCAATTTGAATATCTATGACGATGATACGACGGAATATGGCTACACCTCCAAAACTCTTGATGACCAGAGCTAGGCAGCTGATCTCCTCTCTGACCTAGCTCAGTGGGGCGTGAGACTGGCTGGTCAAATTTACTCTCTGGTGCAGACACTCGAATACGATGATGCCAGTCTGCTAATTCTGCTTAGACAAAATTGAATTTGTTCAACACCTATAGAGCCCACCTGTGGTTTATACTGCAATTGTACTGAGCGGACTTTCGTTACAGTTTCTGGGAGAGAGCGCTTTACCTAGTGTGATCAGTAATCTGAACAAAGCTAGTACGCTCAAACTCTCAACCTTTGTACTAGCACAATAAGATAACTCACTCGGATCATGAGTTTACCCTCACAAGGTTTACACTCAAGACCGATAAAATCAAGAAGTCACCTTTAAGGTGAGATTCCACCTAGGCCTCATGGTCAGAAAGCGAACATTCTAAGCACTCGGTCACGCGTCTATACTGGTCATATTCAATGTATCGAAAGCCAAACTAGTGATGTCCCTGCATCATCGAACAGACCATGAGTTTTCGCCGATTGGCACTTGAGCGCCGATTGGCACTTGAGCGCCAATTGGCAATAAATCTTAACCCTGGGCACAAAGGAAAGTAGTTCATACGATTTATCGGTGAAGATACTGGAAAATTGTTAGTTTTCTGTACCGCTCTCTTAGTTACCTTACACCTGATATCCTTTCCATTTGCAGGAACCAGATCAGACAGTAATTGAATTAATATGTTATATGTTGCCCTCTATGAGCTGGAGCTTCTGTCTCTTCACATTGAAGTCTCGATAGATTTCAAAAGTATCTCCGCGTCCATGAGGGTGATGAATTATTTCCCACCCTACAAACCCTTTCTCACAGACGAAACATTGCAACCCTCCCTATGCTGTAGCTCTATTTTCATGGAAAGGGGTCAGACGTGCTGCATTCTTTAGTTCCACTAATTGTAATCTTCACCGCTAAGATCCGACGTCACGCACACTTTATCAAACCACCCTCATTCCCGTCATATTCCATTGGTGAGCTCTAACTTCCAATCGCCTAGCTTCTCCCCACGAGCCGCTGCTTTGTGGAACCAACTCACAAAACGATGCTTCCTCGATGACTACAATCTTAACCTGTTCATGTCTAGGGTTAATCGTTATCTTCTCAACATATTCCTATAAAATATGCCTGTTTCTCTGTAACATTCTACCTCGTATGGATCTTAGGCTTTGTACATTGCGAACATTTTTTTATTAGTTTTTAAGCGCGAAGTTTTCAATATTAATTTAAATAGTTATTATCTACTCCGTTGAAGAAAAGAAATCCCACTTGTATCCAAGACAGAGTATTGTGAACTACTTATTTTAGGGGCCGTTCATTGTATTCGAGTATGGTACCGCTATGGATAGTTTAAGGCATTCTTAAACGAAATTATCCAATAGAAATCATAGTCCTGCTTACTTTTTTTTTTGGTATTTTTAACACAAAAATACTTCTGGTGACATGAGAGTAAATTAAGAAGAATTTTGGTTTGTTTTTTTTTGCATTTTGTTTTGATTTACGGCGTATCAACCCCAATAGTTTATTTAATGCTGGTAATATTTTGTTTTTTCAAAAATCTATTTCTGGTAATAACTGTTTTGTTTTTGTTTTTTCGAAAATGTGTTGCTATAATATTTTTTTTCAAAAACCTATTGCTGGTAATAGATTTTTCTTCAAAAATTTATTACTGGAAATAATATTTTTACAAAATATTTCTGGTATTGAAACCTATTTTTACACTTTCATAGTGATTTTACCCCAGTTTCGGGGGTTAATTATTTGCCCATAGATTGAACCTTAACAGGTGCTACCACCCCGGGTCAGAGCGGACATCGGAACACCAGCAATTAAGAGATGGTTCCAAGTTCCTCAAAACCTCCTGATCAGACGCCTTGCTGTTGGACGTAGTTTATCGTGTTACCAAGGGCGGGGATGTAGTTCATCGCCATACACAGAACAGAGAAAATTATGGAAAAAAGTATATCTAAAAACAATATTGCGTACACGCCACTGAATCGGAGGTATTTTTGAAATAACGTAATGAAGATAAATGGGTTTGTCAAACTGTTTTGCAGCTCGAATAAAATTATGGCATATTACGTTCAGTTAGAAATATACCACGATTCGATCCAATTATTGTGAATGGATTTTGGAAAAGAGAATTCTTCCGAAGATGTCTAAAACCTTTCTAGCACACATCTTAAGTCATTGGGACTAAGGAATTGAGTGTTCTGGCCTAGTTCACCGCCCGATTACCCC
This sequence comes from Acanthosepion pharaonis, assembly GCA_903632075.3. NCBI lineage: Eukaryota > Metazoa > Mollusca > Cephalopoda > Sepiida > Sepiidae > Acanthosepion > Acanthosepion pharaonis. Next base: position 585,512 of record CAHIKZ030005536.1, read on the forward strand.
ATATTATGAACTTTCTCCGAAAAGATGTAACCAAGCCTGGTTGATCATGAATGACAGCTTGTCTCTCTAGGTGTTAAAGATACATAAAAATGCCTGAGCAGGCGACTGCAGCAGGATGCTTTTGGAATCATATATATATATATATATATATATATATATATATATATATATATATATATATATATATATATATATATGAATTACTTAATTATCACAAATCCTCCTTAATTTCTATCATTTGAATATCCTTGCTTGAACCGACTTATAATGCGCTGGATGGAGCCGCTTGGTGATGGTAGTCGTGGCTCTTGGAGGCACACTCCTATGGGTAAAGTAACTTGACTGAGTTCCACTACGGAATTTGTGAATAAACGGCGCAATATCGAGTCTAGTTCACCGAGGCCCGTTAGTACAGTTGGGATGACGTTTGCCTGTCAATGTAACTGTCTGGGTTTCAATTCTCGATAGTGGATGCGCACTGCTGATGATTCCCAAATATAAGACGAAACGGTCGTCCAGTGCTTTCTGCATTCTGTTGAAAATGAATTACTTAATATATATATATATATATATATATATATATATATATATATGTGTGTGTGTGTGTGTGTGTGAGTGTGTAATCGTTTCACCACAAGCAAGGTGACAATGTTACTAGAACTTAGCGGATTCCGAGGAGTGAAAATGAAAGAAAGTGGCAAAGACTGAGGAAGGTACAAAAATGGAACAGATTTTAAGAAGACATAAGATGGCGGTTAAAGTTACATTTAAATATTTGACGATTGTAGATATCAGCACAGCAAGAAAACAGAAGTTTCACTTTCTCTGAAATCTCTCTAATGGTGTGCTTTTCCTTGTGTAGCTTCACAATAGCTTGTCTCACAGAGTAATCAAGTTTTTGGCGTTTCGCCATGGTGCCGGCTGATGCAACGTTTACAAATGACTAAGTAAGACTTATTCTTTAGAGGAAATCAAACAATTTGAATATAGCATACTGTTTACATTGTTTTTCTCAATTTTGTCCCTTACTTTTGGACGTTCCAAATTTGAAAATAAATAAATAATTGTTATAATTCTTTTTCTATCCTTTGCAAATGATTCAAATTTTAGTATGTTATTATGGATGATAACGACTACCAGTTGTCAAAATTTCAGCTTTTCACAGTTGTTATTTCTAACAAATATTAGGTTTTAAAATTTTGTCCCTTAGTTTTGGACGCTACTGTATGTGTGTGTGACCTTTAATCAGACATTATTTCTGATTACTAAAATTCATATGAAGTGATATCAGATTAAATTAAAAACCATTTAAAATTTCCTTTCTTTACTATTCGAGTACAAACATAAAGAGTTTCCCACTAATTTTCCGGTCAATTTCATTTAAAGAAATGCATTTTTTTATGATTAAAGGCATATTGGTTCAATTCTAGTCAGGAAGTATATTTCTTTAGAAGTTCTTCTCGATGCCCATGCTGTGTGATATTATTTTTTCTGTTTAAAATAACAGAAATGTCAACTCAATCGCGTGTAATCACTAAAATATAAATTATAATAATGATAATAATTATATATGCCGTAAGAAATTGTGTTCCTCAAAAAAGTACAAATTACATTAGGTCATGTGATAACGTCTTTAATAAATAAAAACACACACGAAGAGCAATATAAAAAAAAATACTTATCTTTTATAGATTATGCAAAATCTTTTGATTAGGCACGACACAACGAATATTTTGACCTCGTGGGAAAACATTTTGCTTTGGAAAAATATATGAATAATCCACAATTTATACTATGAATAAACTACCTACATATAGATAGAAAATTAATTTAATAAGTATTCTTTTTACCAAACTTATATGAAATTTATATCGAAGAGATCCCGAGGGAATAAGATGTCCTGTCAGGATTATTTGATAACACACACACTATCTTAACAAAATAAAATATGCAGATGCTAGTGTTGATGACAGACAGAGAAAATGAACATGGACTCCAAGAGAAGGTATTAAAAGAAAGAGAGAAGTAAGGAGGAGAAAGCATCGATTATATGAAGTCAAAAATCTGTCGTTGACAGAAAAAGGAAGAGCACAAGATATGAAATATGAATTGGAGATACCAAAATATAACAAGTTAGAAACTTTAAATATTTAGGAAGTCTTTTAACAGAAGATGTGCCAACGAAATCTGAAGATGCATTTGACGAGGGAAAGATCTCTTCCGAATTCTAAAAAATGTATTAAGAAACAGGATATTCTTTTTAGAAACAAATAAAGGACTGCTGAACTGCTATGTAATAAAGCTTCTTGAAATGGTGAAGAAGAGATTGAGAGAAGAAGAAGAGGCATAAAGCGACAGAAATAGTTTTCTACAGAAGGATGCTGTGAATGTCATGTTCTGAACATGTAAGTAGCTAAGAAAATTTAATGATAAGGAGAACAAGTCGAACCTTTTACACAAAATCAAAAAACACAGATGAAATTTCTAGGATACATAATGAGGAATGATGCCTTGGAGAATGTTACAGCCCCGGAACATAATGAACGAAAGAGGGTAGAAAAAAGCAGCAAGTAACCTACCTAACAAGATTGTCTAACTTAAGAGCGAAATAAGAATTTGGAAGGCTTGTGAAATAAACAAAACTTATAAAGAGCAAAAATTAAAAAAATAAAACTGATATCCCCCTGTGGAGAGACATGACCGACCACGACCTGAGGTAACCCGGCACATGAAATAGAAAATAAACGTCTTTCAAGAAATAATTGATATAAAATAAATTAAAATAAACCACTCAAGGGCGGAACTCAGATTCGTGAAGATAAGATGGAAAATTTTATTTATTGCTCTCACATACACACACACACAAATATACACATACGCACACACACACATAAACATACGCATATATGTGGTTAGTTATGGGTGTGTGTTTGTGTTTGTGTGTGAAGATACAGATAATTAGAATAATTGTAATATTTTTTTCTAAGGAAAATATTTTTTCAAAAGAAAATGCATTATGCTTAAATAGCATTTCCTAAATTAAACAAACATATTTGAATGCCTCTCTAAAATATCGGGGATTTTATCCAGTTGTTCACGTGTCATATCGTTTTTGCAAGTATTTTATTTTTATTTAGTTTCATGATGCATTAAAATTTGTAGTTTCTTAACACATGATGACCATAAAAACTAATAGGTTCTATTGTCGCGAAATGCCACAGACACGTGAATAAACATTCTCCAGCGCCATTCGGTTTCCATGTTAGAATTGTTAGCATTTATCTTGCAAATTCTACATTTCTATTATTAATCTCTGTAGAATTTTTTTTTTAGGGTTTTAGTTCAAGTTTTAGTTTTTCTGTGATATCTGTTCGTTGTAGAAGAATATTTCTAAGTCCAATAAACAATGAAGAAATAGCAGAATTAGCTATTGTTATGTTTTAGAATTACCGTTTTGCTTATATAACCTGCTAGTGTCGATTTATAATTATTTTGGTTAGTTAAGAATCGAAGCATCAAGAATTCAAAAGTAAATCCAGATGCTTCTCATTCCAGTTAAAGGAACCTCCACCTGGTAGATTTTCACCATTTCTTATCTCTATCCATACTAGGTCATATAGGGCAGAGGTATCTGTTCAAATCGTCACTCCATCTTGCCTTTGGCTACCCTCTAGTTGTCGTCCACTGGCTTGGAGGCAACTCGGTCGAACTAATAGTCCACTTGTCGTATCTGAGACGAAACGCATGACCAACCCTCCTATGTTTAACCTTCTTGATGGTTTATATTATGTGCTTTTGTCCAGTCTGCTATCTTATCCTGCTGTTCATCTACTTCTCAAGTATATGTGATGACGAGCATGATTCACTCCATTTTACGTTGGGTCATTCCAAGTGTCTCTGCAGTGGCGATGTTGAGCGTCCATGTCTCTCTTCCATAAGTCAGTATCAACACGACGTATTCATTATAACAAACATATATATATAATAAAAAAGGTTATTATTATTATTATTATTAAAATTCTATATGACGTGTCCTTTCAGAAGGTTACGATTATGAATCTCCACAGATTTCTCTCGTTTGTAGCGATGAGCAATGTTTTTATTGCTCTTACCACTTCCTGGTCTACCATGAATTTACACAAACCTCTTAGGAAGATAGTTTTCCCTTCTTCCTTATTGCTTTCAGTATGTTCCGAGGTGTCAAATTCTTCAAGCTTCTATCATTTAGAAAGGTGTGGTGTAATGGGTAGCGACCCTGAATGAAGAGAGAGAGAGAGAGAGAGAGAGAGATGTGTTCGAATTCATGTCGAGTTTGTTACTTTTACTTACGATCAACAACGCTTGAGAAAAGAATGGAATCATTTTTCTTCCCCTCCATAAGTTGAATAGAAGTGATATATCTGGAAAAAAAGATAGTTTTCTCCAGATATTGTTAATCCAACATTCATTAGACAAAAAATATTCGTACGATTCAAAATATGTTTCAGCAACCGACAGATGGTTGACAAACCGTAAAAAATAAATCACTGAAACTTTTCTGTATAAATGTGTTTTTTATCAACATTTTCTCGTTGGTCACATATCTTTTTTCTCACCATCCATCTGTAGAACCACTTCTGTTCTTCTTCAAATTGTCTCATAGTCTGCGAGGAAAATGTTCAGTGTTGACTATCATATAGGATGATGGATATTGCAAAACAGTTCAGCACCTATTTATTTGTAACGGGAGTTTTCCATTTCTTAATACATTGGAAAATGGCTGCTGCAGGTCATCTTCCGTTATTTCTTAATGCGCGGGTGGATATCGAATCAGAACTGCACTGTCATTTCCAATTTGTAACTCACTTCTTTCAGTGTTTGTTTTGCTGATAATTCAACATTCCGTTATGTGTACTATTAAGGGTTAGTCTTTTCTTCTCTCTATTACTTTATACCAATCATTTGATGCTCTGAGGAAAGAACGGGGATTATTAGACAATATTTATTTTTTAACCACACACGTCAGGCAAAAAAAAAGCCGAACACTCGATTAAACAGGAGTTATTTCGACAGCGGTGGATGACAGCCATTCAATTAGGAACATATGATGTCTACTATGACAGCAAGTCCATCATCCTAATAACGTGACCATAGATAGATAGAATTATTTGAACTTTTTAAATGCGTTAAGATAAGGAATACCGTTCAGATGAAAATGAACACCGTAAAATTTTAAGAATAAGAATTGGCATATATTTACAATCAGAATAAAACAGCTGAAATTTGTGTGACGAATAAGAAAGTAAGTGAACGTAGATTATATAACCCTTTAAAATATCCTGTCAGCAAAAGAATCAGGATGAATCAGCGAGTAAGCTAACGAGTTTGTGTGAATGTGTGGCAGAACAAGGAAAATTAGATGTGGTAAAATGTAAATACTTACTTAGAGCAGAAAAAGATAGGAACATGTGGAGGACCTTAATCGTCCGTGTCTTTAAGAGAGCCAACAAGATACTGTTCTTGTTAAGTGTTGTAGCATACTTACTGACGATAATTGGTATGTCCCCATTCACATAAATATAGTAGTAAATACTGTATGTTGGTCTGCAGTTGAAGATTCGTCGCTGGCTGTGCTGGTCGCACTCTTTGCCTCCGGGTAGGGGGGGATTCCCAGACGAGGCTGTGTCGAACGGCAGAGTTTCCTCTCGTGAGGCAGCTGCTCAGCCCCGTTTTATACGGGGTCTACGGAGAATTTTGGGCCGAGCCTACGGGCTCAGATACTTCACATTAAATTGAACCTTGTGCCGCATCTGAACGTGTGGTGTGGTTGGTAAATATCCTGTAGTTGGACATTCGTCTCCAGCTATGCTGGTCAAACTCTCTGACTTCAGGCAGAGAGGATCTCCAGACGAGGCTATGTCGAAGAGCAGGGTCTCATCCCGGGAAATAGCTACCCGACCCCGTTTTATATGAGATCTACAGGATTTTTTGACCGAGCCTACGGGCTCGGACACCCCACATCAAATTCTGCCTTGAGCCACATCTGACCGCGTTGGGCGGTTGATAGATATCCTGCAGTTGGAGATTCATTGTTGAATTCAATTGAATCACTTCAATCAGTTGATTACTTCTTCTTCGCGTCGCTGGCGAATCTTATGTGTTGTTCTTGTCCTAAGTATTATCGCTCATTACCAATCTTCGTATGATTATTCTATTCAGTTACCTACCCTAGGTTATAACATTAAGTTTAATTTTTTTCTTATTTTACTGGGATAGTGTCAGAACAAATCTGAAAACCTGCAAAATAAAGGATTAAGGTTTCTGACACATTGAATTGAGGGCATTATTTGCCAGATTCATTTTGAGCTCTTAGTCATTATTAGCTTTCTCAATTCGCTTTGGCATTATGGGAAATTATATGAAGTAAAGGAGTACATATCTCATTGTCCTTCGTTTTTTCAATGTCGCCATCTTTCTCTCACTTGTCCAGATATTAATTCTCATCATACAATAATCTCATTGCGAGGATCCTTGCTCATTATCTAATCTTTTACCGATTTATTACTTAATTGAATTATTTATCCAATTACTAAACTTTTATCCCTACGTTTTTTTAAAATATTACATTTTCTTCTGTCTATATTTCCGAGATTAGATATTATAAATATTTATACTATTTGATTGTTCAGACTGAAGAAGGCCGGTGGCTAAAATGGCCGAAATATTGTAACTGTGACAACAAAAATGTAGATAACAGTTCGAACAATATAAATAGTGTAAATATTAATGTTCTGGTTAAATTTGTTTGGTTTACGGAAATCAATCTGAAATGATGATCTGTTCACGATGTTTGTGAAGGATTAATTCCTCGCCTTTATCCCTGAAGAAATAAAATATTCTATGCCGTCATTTTATTTTTAATCGCTACTATTTCCCGTAGATTTTTACCTTCTATTGTTTTCCAGAAAACTACACGCTGGACATTTTTCCACAAGACTAAATCTGTGCATTTATAAAATCTTACACCACGCACCGATTAACCCCCTATTTCGAGTAGCTCGCGGGTCTTTATATTTTATGTGCTATGTCCTTTCAGGACGTAGGCGATCATGGCTCTCCACCTTCTCCTATCCCTTGTAGCTCTCAATAAGTTTCGTTGCTGTCGGGCCTTTTACTGAGTTAATATAATTGTAAAAAAAATTCCATTCAAGCAGCTTCTTCCGATGACCAGTTTAATATAATTGTAAAAAATGTTTATTCAATCATTCTATCTCTTAAAACATTATAAATATTTACTAAGTTTAGTGTTAAAAAAAGACAAATACTTGTTCACCCAATGAGGATTGAACGCACTACACAATATAAATCCTTTTCTGTAGTCGACAGTAAACCATTAGCAAGTATCTAGGCACCAAGTAAGCTGCCCGTTCGTCTAATCTTCACGCAAAGTCATCGCTTTCGAATGACTAGCTAGTAATGTTTCAAGATCGTCTCTAAATACATGACTGCTCGTAGAATGATTGACAGGAGCGGCAACAGACAAGATGAACGGCCATCCAACTGGTGAGGTTTCTTTTCGGTCACCAACTTTCCTTACCATCCATCAGTTGTTCGGTCGAAGATATAAGAAATGCCTGTTTTTGTTTGATTAATTGAATATTTTGCTGGTTCGAGTTGTGTTGACGATGGACGTCGGCTTAAGCGGGGCCGTGAAACTGACAAAAGACGAAGTCCTCCTTGGCAATGAAGATTAATGGGACACAGGACGTCCGCAGCTGATTCCTGAGATGTAGAAACGCCATAAAGTTGGAGGAAAAGACAGAGACAGAAGAGGAAGACAAAGAAAAAGTTAGAAAAAATCGGATAAAGAAGGAGACGTGATATATCTTGTGATTGAAATAATGAATTATTTTCTTACCAATGACAACGGTTGGAGATCGAATCCAGATGGCAGCATAAAATATAAATGCTGATTTTCTAGAACCCAACACTAATCTCCGTCATCAGGAAGAGAATGCGAAATTATTTTGATCGCACAAGTCGTTTTTATCTAACTTCGTTCCTGTCCTGGGTAAGACGTTAAACTACATCCACGTCCTGGGTAAGACGATGAACTACGTCCAGCAGCAATGCCTCTGATCGGGAGTTTTTGAGGAGCTTGGAACCACCTCTTAATTGCTGGTGATCGCAGGTCCACCCTGACCTGAGGTGGTAGCACCAGTTTGGGTCCGAGCTATGGGCAAATAGTTAACTATTACAAGCAATACTTTTTTGAAAAAAAAATTATTACCAGCAATACAATTTTGAAGGAAAAATATTACCAGAAAAAGATTTTTGACAAAACAAAATATTACCAGCAATAAAAATTTGGTCGGGATTAAATAACCCATTGAGATTGATATGCCGTAAAACAAAATAGACCAAACCAATCTAAACCAAAGAATACATATTCTATTCATATGAATCTATCCTAAAATTGTTGTCAGCATTAAATAACCTATTGAGGTTGATATGCCGTAAAACAAAATAAACCAAACCAATCTAAACTAAAGAATATATATTCTATTCATACGAAACTATCATAAAAAATGTTGTCAGCAATAAAAAAAAACCCAGTAAGGTTGATTTGCCGTAAAACAAAATAAACTAATCCAAATCAAACTAACTTCGTTCCATTTTTAAAATCATATGAAAGACACGCTCACAAAATAAACATTCATCATGCAGGCAAATTTTCTGAATATTATCTGTTATTAAATAACATGGATAGTGTGTATACTTTTGCCAAATATTATGTATATTTTGCATTTAAAATTCATACCATTAAACAAAATATGTATCTGAAAAGGCCCGAACTATCTATGTTCACATAATATAAGAAATTTTGTAAATAAATATAAAAGTCTATCTGTATAATGTTGGATTTAATCCATTAATATTTGCTGTTGAGTAATCTTACTTGAAATTTCAACTATGCAATTGCTAGATGGCGTGTAATTGGATATATATTGTGGGAAATTGTGGGTGACTTAAAATCGATGAATAAAATAATTAAAATTAATACATGTTAAGTATCGTTTTAACCTAAATTAAAAATTCCGATCATCCTGGGTATGACGATAAAATATATCAGGCTTCTGATTGTGAGGTTTGGAGGAGAATGGTACCACCTCTTAACTGGGGTTATCCCGGGTCCATCCTGACTCGTTGTGGTATCACCTGTAAATGCCACGGCTATGGGCAAATAGTGAATCCCCAAATTGGCGTCAAAAATATTTTGAAAGTATACCTGTATTAAGAATACAAGCAATATATTTTCATAGTCAAAAAGAAAAATTACCAGAAAACATTATCGGAAAAAGAAGGGAAAAATTAGCAGAAATACATTTTGAAAAAAAAATAAAAAAATTACCGAGGCACCCCCAAAATTTAAATTTCTGCATTAAATGACCCACACCATTAAACAAACCAGACCAAAACTATATTGGATAAACTCCCATATCAGAAAAATTGCCAAAAATGGAGTATATGAGAAAGCATTGAGTATGTTCCGAGGTGAAATGCAGTTGTTTTACATGAACTCATTTACCCTCGGTGAGTGTTCCCTCGCCCAAGCTGACGCTAGTTAGCGATCTTATCAGCAAAACCTTGGTTCGTGGGTTACTTACCAGTTGTTTCTTGCTCAGTAAAGATATTATTCAAATTGTCAACAAGTCTTGCAGATACCCATATTGGTAGCAAAAAGAAAAAAATAAATAGAAAGCATTCATGTTTATCAGTGTCATAGAATGTCAAGATGTGAATGTGAAGCATCTGACTGAGGTGTTTGGTGTTGGAACGACCTAACATGAGGAATTCTGCCATCACCTCACATCACCTCTCATATGTTCTGTCCACATAACAGGAAGGAAATGGAGCTCCCACATCCGAATTCACCTCGGTTTGAAACCCTTAAAGCAAGCTGGATAACAGCAGACGCATTTTTACGAGAGAACAATCCGCTAGATATGCTATAGTTAGATAGTTCGTTAGACTGCATTCGATACTAAAATGAGCCTACTCGAATCTGAAGTTTCTAGGTCACTAAGGCGACTAGCTAATCCCGATTGCAGTCGCCTGCTCAGGCATATTGGTCTTTGTTCAACACTCATAGTGCCCACCTGTGGTTTATACTGCAATTATGCTGAGTTAACCGTGGTTACAGTTTATGGGAGAGAGTGTAATCAACAGCGTACAAGGTTAGCACGCTCAAACACTCGGTCACTTCGTGGTAACACAACCATCGACGGCTTCCCAGTGGGGCTGTCTATCTAGTTTCACTCACAATTCTTGGGTATATTTGTCAGGCACTTTAGAAAGGTGCCGCACACTGCTATTGTCTCCTCCAGACTGATAACATCAAGAAGTCTCCTTCCTGACAAAATCGACCATGGTGATATTCGAACCCGGTTCTCATGGCCAGAAAGCGAACCACTAGGCTATGTAGTGAAGCAGACCGCATACTATAGTAGTAACTGAGGTACACCGCACGCTATAGTGTTTGATAGCGTGGTAAGCCGCATACTATCTTAGCACTGACAAATTATTATTTTTTATGTTAAAAATAATGAACAGAAATTAAAGAAAAATAGAAAAGCACTGCACAGAGCAAAAAAGGATGATGTCGATTGTACGAATTCGTCAGCGTTGGAGTGAACATATGCTGCTTACCGGATTGCTAATCATGAAACAGGTGAAAATCTATCATGACGAACTGAATATTTAAAGTAACTGTGAATATTTAGTAAGCTGCTTACAGAAATTTTAGAAATGGCATGGCATTAAATATTTAAAGGTGTGTGGTTGATTATGAAGCAGCAGAATAATTCATTCAAATCTGCTATGATCCTCACTGTAATAAAAAAAAGGTAAAACATTTTCCTATGGTGTTAAGAGTAATGAACCGGAAATATGATTACCCCACATTGCTTTGTAAAACACCGTTAGGTGGCGCTGTTGAAGCCTATAAAAGGCAAACATTTCCTGCCTCACTCGCTGTTCATTTTTTCTTTTTCTTTTTTGCTTCAAGATGTAGAAACACGTGATTGTGTAAGCGTAACTTAGTTGTGGTAAGGGGAATCTTAGTTTCCCCTGTCCAATGATGACAGAACAGTTTTCCACTTTCGAACGACTGTATTTGGACGTGTTTTGGCAGCCCTACTCATAAAAAGAATTAGTCGTTCTAACTCAGCGCAAAGCTGACTTAGCATAGACCATTTTGACCATTGTTTTTCTAAAATATTTCTGAACCAAGAAAAAGAAAACGGACATACCAAAGAGTCATTGATAGCTTTGTTTCACTAGCTTGCCATAAAAAGAATAAAGGACCGTAGTAGAAACAAATGCTTTTCCTTTGTTTATCATATTTGAACATCCATTGAACCTAAAATAAATACAAGCACACAACCTTTTACATTCCATAATATAAACTAGTCAACAGATATTTTGATGAATTTCGCGTTTGAGTATCGAAAGACATCAACTACAAACATCAACATCAAACTACAAACATCAAACTGCAAACATCAACATCAAATGTGTTTCTCTGTTTTTATTTTCTCTTTGAAACTTAATACGAGTTTGATATTTTTAAATCAACGATCTTTTTAATGCTTCTAGGTAGATTTCCTCAGTAGTGCAGAATTTCTATGACAAATTATAGTTTGTTTTAATAAAATAAAAAAAATAAAACTTTAGAAAGAATGTTTCCAAATATTTTAACTTGTTGGGTGCATATGTGGAATGCCATGTAATTTTACGGTTACAGATAATTGTTTTCTCGGGCTTTTTCGCCCTCTCGTAATACTGAGCAACACAAAAAAAATAGTGGAAAGAATAGTGAATAGAATGAAGTGTTGCTATTAACTTTCAACTCTTGTAATATCCAGAAATAGAAAAAAACAAAACAATGGGAATCAAAGATAGAGGAGATATGCATAAAAAATAAGAGAACGAACAGGACAAAGAGCATGCTCCTCAACAGGTCGCATAAAATCCAAGGCCAGAACGTTGCTATTAGAGAAAGAAAATACTTCACAGCGATAGATGACATATATCGGAGAACTCTTCCACAACGAAAGAGAACAACCGGCAATACAGAGAAATACCGATGGACCGGAAATATTAAGGACAGTTGTGGAAGTTGCACTAGCGAAACTGAACAGAAACAAAGCGGTGGGGCCAGACGGAATTGTAATAAAGATCCTGGCAGCCTTAAATAATTTCAGTATATACAAGATTACAGAAATAATAAATGAAATCTACAAAAGTGGTGACATGCCGGAAGGTCTAACCAGATCTATATTCATATCACTGTATAAGAATCCAAGCGCAAATGAACGGGAGGTCTGTCGGACAATCAGCATGATGAGCCACATAACAAAACTGATGATCCGAATCCTGATGTATAGAATGTGTAGCAGAATCAGACCGGAGATATGACAAACAGATGCCGAGGTACAATGGACGGAACGTGTGAGCAACAACGAGTCTTAAGAGAAAATAAAAAATAAAAAAGGAAATTACGCTTAACATCAGGAAAAGGCATCTGAAATTTCTGGGGCAGAGAAGGAGGTCTTGGAACATCTGATAATCGAGGGACAGATTGTGGGAAAGAGAAGCAGAGGAAAACAACGCTTAACATTTTCAGTGAGCTTGAGTAAATGGCGGATAGAACAGGGTTTAGGAGAAATAAAACAAAACAAATGTTATTAAGATGTTCAAGGGAGAGGAAGATGTGCAGAGACTATATCGCCTACTTACTGAAGGGACACGTCACATAAAAAGATTAAGATTCTAATATCAATTTGAAGAGACATTAAAAGAGTTGGAAAAAATAATTAGAGGCTTTAAGTAAATCTTCAAGAAAACAGTGAAAACTTGTATTTTGATTTTTTCACCGAGGAACTGGCCATATCAGAAATACACAGATTCCACCGTACTGACAGCAGACACCGAAAAATTAAAAAAAAAAAACCTACTACAGAAGGTATTGAAGAAGAGCGAGAAGAAGGGACTAAGCATAAACTACAAGAAGACAGAATGCATGGTCATCAGTAAAATGATTTGCAGGTCGGGGACACTAAAATAAAGCAGGTGCGGAAATTTAAATATAGGGAAGTGTTTTGACAGAGGACGCTAAGTGCGACGCTGAGGTCCGAAGACGTATGGGGATGGCCAAAGACGCATTCCAAAATCTAGGCAGACTATTACGAGACAGTATGGAACTTCACCTCAAAGACGAAGCAGAGACTCCTGGCAACGAATGTATGTTTCTATAGAAGGATGCTAAGGATATCATGGACAGTGTGTGTGAGCAAAGATCAGGTTTTGGAGATGATGCAAACAAAAAGGAAGCTCATACAGAACATCAGGAAGAGGCAGCTGAAATTTCAGAGACACTCAATGAGAAAGAAGGGCATGGAGAATCTTATACTCACAAGTCGAATAGAGAGAAAGAAAGAAAATGGAAAGCAACGTATGACATACCTAGAGGGTATAAGCAAATGGATGACAGAACATGGCCTGGGGGAAATAGTAAAGGAAAAAACTTATTGAGAGCTACAAGGTATAGGGGGAAGGGGAGAGCCATAACCGCCTACCCCTTGAAGGGACACGGCACATAAAAGAAGTTAAACATTAGCGAATCTAACTTTAATTTACACTAAGCGGATGAACGTTTGTTTTTGCTTTAACTGTATCATTATAAAAATTATCTAACTGTATTTTCATAGAAAATATTTAAACTCAGGCTTATTTATTTATTTAAACAGTTCCATATCCCACTTTCTTTCGGGATTAATTTGGTAAGAACCTATGATAAACTAAAACAAGTCGGTTGTATATTAATCATAAAGGATTCATGGATCATTGCAGTTTCTTCTAAATTTTAAATTATATTCATTTGTTTTTATTAAAACGGACTCTACGGTGCCAGAAGGAATTAAACAGAATTACATTTGTTGAAATGGTAATTCTGTTCACGGATTGTGTTTCTTACACTAAATTATATTAACATCAAATGCTACTTCTAAAATTTGGTAATTTTGTATTTACCCAAAAACATGGAACATCTGTAAAAGATTTTTCTTGTACACTGTGCGATTATACCTTTAAATATGTAGTTATTTATTCTTTCGACCCACGAGTATTTCTTTATTTGACACTGTATTTATCAGCGGTTATTTGTATTTTATTTTTCCCTCCGAGTATTGCACTATATAAATAGATATTTAAAAAAAGAGTTCAGGCATTTGGAATGTGGAAACTGCATAAAGCTCTTTTCTATCTGACAAATGGGACCTGTAGAGCTTTGAGTATAAATGTTTCGAGATGAATGGGATAGAAATAAATAAATATGAAAAGAATTATCTAAAAATGAAGCAATCATGAACATGAAGAACGATGGGGTAAGTATGCTGCAGTGAAATTGATGCACAAAGCAGTGGATAAGTGCGTTAAGATGGACAGCG